>CAJQUN010000002.1:19560990-19727776 GCA_907163345.1 Haberlea rhodopensis
AATGGATTAGAGAAGCTGTCCACGAGACATGGTCAAATAACCCACATTTTACAAGAGCAGAAGTACTGGAATTATATTTCATTAGTGCAGCTCCTGAACCAACAAAGAAAGGCTTCATGGAAGCTTTTTATTTCATCAAGCTCAGACGACCAGATAATAACGCCTTAAAAAATATAAAGTCCGGGTTACCAGATGACGCACCAGTATTAGTTGGAGGAATAACAAAAAACGAAGCTTCAATTAGACAAGCATGAGAACTTTGGGTCCGTCTAACCGAGATGGGCAAAGTTAAATTTCCATTCAAGTTATTCCAAAACTCAGCCAACGGAACATTCTTGTTGAATTCTATGGCAGGAACTACTAAACAAAGAGAAGAATTATTTGGGAAAACAAGATTCCCACGAGTAAAGAAACTTATCGGAAGTTCTGCAACATGGCACACATCAGCCGATGGAAAGATCGGGTTAGCCAAAATTGCCCAGAACAGAACGAGTCAGAGTTCGGGAAAGGGTTCCGGCCCAAGCCTGATCGACAGGAAGCATGAAAAGACAAGAGGCCTGCTGACAAGAGGGCCTGTTTTCCTAAAGCTCGGAGACCACCCAAACCAATAATATAAGATTCCCCGACAAAGAAAAAAGGGTGTGGACCATTAGGCGCACTCAGACAAAATAATGTACCACTCACAAGAAAAGTTGGACACTCAGACAAAAGATACCAGACCACGAGACAAAAGCACACTCACGGGCGCACTTAACATTCAACAAGAGTTTGGAATCCGCATTTGAAGTCCGGATTCATGCCTATATAAGGCCAGGCATAGAGGAAGCTAGGGACATCAGAAATGCTCCATAGTTTTCTTACAAATAAATATTGTAGTCTAAGGGCTATAATCCTATCATCTTTTATAGCTTAGTAATTATTTCTTTCTTTCTTTGTAATATTTATTTTTTTCAGTTCAGTTTGTATATGGGTTTCGAGTCTAGCCTCAACATATGAGAGGCTAAACAAGTTAGTCTCATCCCATGAGGTGACGTGTTAATGTAATAAATATTATAAGTATTTCCAGAACAAAACGAAGGCTTTTGCCCATCTATCTCTCAGATTTCTTTAAAATCTTTTTATATATGGTTATACTCTATGCCTTAAGGTAGGAAACAAATTAAGGATGCGTTGTACGGTTTCTGAAGGAGTCGGATAACTTGCAGACTAATCTCGCCTGAGGGGCTGAGGTTCGATGGTGAGGAGCCATTGGTAAAATAGTCTGGGGGCAGCAATTTTCCGACTGTGGATTTGCAACCCACTTCACCTGGTGCCGTTATGGTCAAAAAAGTATATACTGTTTTGACAAAATTTTATTGTAATACGAAAGCATGATGTGCTTGTTATTTATTTGTAACATGTTCTTCGAATAAATGTTTTGAATTATAATTAGAAGGTTTAAAGATGAACAGTGAGTCCTTTGCAAAAGTATGCTATTGAGTTCTTCTCAAGATGACAAAAACTGGAGGATCTCATGTTCATAAAATGCTACTGTTTAAAAATAATAGGAGAGAAGATAATGAATAGTATACAGAGGTATATTTGATCTTAAAATAAGTTTTAAGGGGTAATGATGCAATTAAATTAAAAATTGGTTGGACAACATTGACTACTTGGACCACATTGACCACAGAGGGTTACATATGACATTTCAACCAAGAATGGGCCTAAATGAATTAATATTTTTTTGATAGACTAGAATAAATTATTATTCACTAAACAATACCAACCTGAAATTTTCTGATTTACTTTTAGAGGTCTTGGCTATTCGTCTTTTGCTTTCAGTAAAAACACAGCTTGCATCGCTGGATCAAAAATGAATAATTATGACCATATGTAGTCAAAGTTAGACCGAAAATGTTGACTAAATTATATTACAATTAATTTGGAATCTTAAAATATTTTGCATCTCATAACAATAACAAGTGCTTGCTGTTTTATCAAAAATTAGTTGATGATAACGATATAATTCTAATATTTAAACTGTGGAGCAACCCATACAAAATATTTCGATTACTCTCCAAGTAAGAATAATTATTGCATTACAACAATCTCTCCCACAATAATTACACCAAATTGTAAATCGTGATAATCGAATACATGATATTGGCTTTGATACTAATTGTAAGATCAAACTTCCATTTTACCAAAAGTTATAGTTTATGGTAACGACACAACTCTAATAGTTAAACCGTATAGTAGCCTAAGTGCCACACTTCGATCGTTTTATTATTCTAAGAAAAGATTTTTAAATTTTTAGGGTGGATTTGGTTTGAGAGATTGAAGTTATTGATTTCAAATATTTGATTTCAAATCTATTTAATTGTTTAGATTAATTTATATTGGTTTTTATTATTAATTTACTAATAAAAATTCAACTGTAGTAGATACATATTCAAACACATACAATAAATATAAAATTGAATAATTATAAATTTATTATCTATCCGAGAAGTTAAGGTATTAAAAAAGGCTAAAACAGCCGCCTAACTTGATTTAATTAGCAGTATATTCATACGATGGAAATAATATAGACTCTTTCAAAAATGTAATAAGATAGTTAGCAACTTAGCAACCATTTGGTATATAAGATAAGGATGTGATGAGATCATCCGATTTATTTTTTATTTTTATAGTTTTTTCCATTTAGTACATTATTTTACACTTTCTTCTCACCAATATTTTACAATTTTTACATTATTTCATGTGTCCACTTTCCTTCTTCTTGTTTCGTTATTTATAATACAATACTTTATTTTTTTATTGTTTTAGTGAACTATATTATTTAAATTTTCTATCTGAATGTTACTGAGAAATTATGCTTTATGTATAAATATTAATGTTTGTTATTTTTATTGATTATATTTTTGTATATTTTTCAATATAAACTCGATCATTTTAGTTTGGATAAATTTTAAAAATAGTATAATAGAATATAGATTTTTCCAATACTAGTCTCAGACTTTTAGGACTGATCAAATATAATCCCACAAAAATTATTTTTTATTAGTCTCACATAAATATTTTTAACAAATTTAGTCACATAAAAATTATTTATGAACAAAAATGGTCTCATAATTGTGTAGTGGGCTTTGTGACCAATTTTTAAAAAATAAAAGTTTGAGACTAATATTGATTATCAATAAAAGTTTGGGATTATTTTTTATTAAAAAACAATTTTATAATACTATATTTGATTAGTTCTAAAACTTTCGACTTGTATTGCAAAGGCTCTATTATATGATATCATTTTTTTTCTTCAGATTTACCCTTTTAGTTTTGAAATGTTTTAATCTATTACTTTTATTTAATTTTAAAAAAAGAACATGTATAAAAGTGTTGGAAAAACATTTATAAGTTTTGGTGTTAACAAACGTCTACTACTTGAAGCATCTACTACATCGAAGAAGCTTACTGATGAAACGAACGTTGATTGACTCTTCAAAAGTCTACTGGGGTGCAAAAATTGAAAGATATCATCCACCGGATACTGAAAGTAGAATATATCATCTACCGGATGCAAAGAGTAAAAATCGTCTACCGGATCCAAAGACTTAGAGTTATCATCTATCGGATGCAGAGAATGAACATCTACTAGAATAAGAGTATCTCATTTCAATGTGCAAATCCATAGCAGATACCAGCAGACGATTAAGAAGACATTAATTGACCTTAGTCCATCAAACTAAGTAACTAATGACTATCCGGCAGATAATGGAAAAGACATCAGTTAATCTTTTGTCCAACATACATACAGTCAATGAGAAGCCAGCAGACGTATAAGACAACAAGACAAAAAGGATTTGAAAGTAAATAAGGAAGCTGATTTTACGCGGTTATTTCCAATTGAAGAATAGTTGCCGTTAAACTTTTACGTGTATTTATAAATACGTCGAAGAAAAGAATAAATAAAACCTTTGCTCAACTCTCAGAAATTCCAAATCAACGTCACTCAAATTCAAGTAAAACATTAAAACTGCATATCGCAATATTCCGAAGTTTTGCAGAGCAGCACACAAAAAAAAACATCATTGTGATCTTGAAGATCAAAGTCTACTGAGTGTGCTGCTCAAGAACACTCGAAGATCAAAAGTTTTATATTCTGTGTGAGTGTTCTAAACACATTGTAAACAACTGTGATTGTTGTATTGCTAGGAGTTTAGGCAAATCTTCCGCATTATTTTTAGTGTCTGTTGACTTGCTATCATTGAGATCATACCGCAGTACTTAACAGTTTGCTGTACTTAGAAGAATCGAGAAATTGAGTCTAATATTTATTCAACCCCTTCTAAACACTACTCCGATCCTAACAAGTGGTATGCAATGTCTTCTCAATTGTGATAAATACCAACATTCAGCAAGATCCATATGTTCAAGAAGGATGAATATGATGATTGGAGAATTTGAATGCAAGCACATCTAAGTGCTTAGGATGATGATATGTGGTACATCATCACTGACGAACCTATGAAGATCTTGAAAGTCAACACAACAGTGGCCATTTCCAGCGGTGAACCTCAGATGGTTGAAAGGGATAGAGCATCTTGGACCAATGAGGAAAAGAAAAAAAGGCAAATTTGTAAAATGTCGCCTATGACATCTTGTTCAAGACATTGGACATAACTATATTCAATAAAATCAAAATGCGTCCTACTGCTAAAGATATATGGGAAAGATTGCACAACTTTGTGAAGAAAATGATCAAACCAAAGAGAACAAGCTCACTGTGGCCCTACAAAAAATTGAGAACATCAAGATGATGTATGGAGAAACTATAAATAAATACGATGAAAGAGTGACATGAATTGTAAATGAACTCAACAGCCTGGGTAAGGAACTGTCAAACAGAGAAATTACCCTAAAAGTCATGAGGGGTCTTCCAAGAGAATGGGATGTGAAGACCATAGCTATGAAAGAATCCAAAGATATAAACAAGACCGATCTGCACGATCTATTTGCTGACTTAAAGGCGTACGAGTTTGAGCTAGGCATTCGGGTTGAAGATGAACCAAGTACAGTCAACCAACGAAAGCCCTTGCTGCGTCAGAGTCTCTGTCCACCACAACAGAGATGACTCCTGAACAAATGTGTAATGATGCAATGACGATGTTTGTCAAGAAATTTGGCAAGTTCATGAAAAGAACCAGAAGACATACCAGTTTGTCAAGAAATTTGTCAAGAAATTTAGATGATCATGTCTGCTTCAACTGCCTTAAACCGGGACATTTCATCGTTGACTGCACAAAACCAAATAAGAATGATCAAAAGAGAACTTCCAAGGACTACAAGAAGTCTAAGGAGAAAAGAAGATCATCCAGACGAGACAAAGATCAAAAAGTGTTTGTTGCTGAGTAAAACAGAAGTAAGTGGGCTGATCAGACTCAGAATCAGAAGAATCTTCAAGCTCCTCGAGTGAAAGTGAAGATGAAGGAGTCTACTGTCTCATGGCAAATGACGACAGCGAGGTAATTGATTCAAATCTCTCTGAATTTACACATACTAAACTCACTAATGTATTATAGGAGATGATAAATGAGTATCAATTGTTGTATGAGTCATTCGAGAACTACAAGACTGATTGATTGTGAATAATCAAGGGAGCTGGAATGCTTAAGGGAAAAAGTAAGTCTACTCGAGAAAGAAAAGGGCAAAGTTAAATGTGCACATCAGAAACTTATCAAGTTGGTTCGCACATGGAACACATCAACCGCTAGAAAAGATGAATACTAGAGTCGATAAGGCTTGCTGGTGATCTTGCCGACATAAGCTATATCAATAATGACAGTAATACATCTGGCACTCAATCTCAGCTGTGTCTGGTGAAGAACAAGTCTCAAACAATGAACTTTGTTAAATCCAGTACGGTATATGAACCAAGTGAATTGGGAATGAAACCTGTTAAGCCAACACTTGTGAAGGAACGGGCATCACATAAGGGTATTGGTTATGTCAAGCCAGTAAAGAAGACTAGACCAATACAGCAGTCCAATCATGGACATAAGTCTGCTGGTCAGGCAACTCAAGAGGCGAAACCTAACTGGTACTATAATTGTATACCTGTCCAGAAGAGATATATGCTTCCCAGCATGAACCAAAAACCAAAACAACATGCATACACTCAATATCACACTCAACACCCTAGAACACCATTACCATTTATTGCACACATATTTCAGGAGACACACAGACCCAAGAGGTTCAGGGTTATTCAAGTGTGGGTCCCGAAAGGACTAATCCTATATGGATCCAAGTAGGATTGGGTACCGATGATTTCATCGATTTAATTGCAGAGATCTAGAATCCAGCAAATTCGGAGCTCAGATTGGTTCCTGGACAGTGGATGTTCTAGACATATGACAGGAAACTTGTCTACTGTCGGAGTTAGTAGATACCATCGGACCAAGAATAACGTTTGGTGATAACATGAAAGGTAGAACAATGGGTAAGGGTAAGATTATCCATGGTAACATTATTATTAAAGATGTACTGTTAGTTGAAAATTTATGTTATAACTTGATTAGCATTAGTCAACTATATGATAATGGACATTGAGTAGAATTCAACCAGTACACTGCACAATAAAATATGCAAATGGTAGTATACTACTTGTAGGTAAAAGGCATGATAATACATATAAAATTGATTGGAATTTTGATCATCCAGCCTCACCTACTTGCTTTGTTGCCTCGAATAGTTCCAAAAATTGGCTTTGGCACAAGTGTTTGAGTCATTTAAATTTTAAAACTATTGCCAGTCTGCGTAAGCTTAATTTAGTTGATTGATTGCCTCAAATAGAGTTCTCAAAAGACAAGATTTGTTCAGCATGCCAGCTTGGTAAGCAGATCAGATCTACCTTTAAGAACAGAGGTAGTAAATCTTCTTCTCGGTGCCTAGAGTTGCTGTACATGGATCTTTTTGGTCCTGTACCAGTAACAAGTCTAGGGGAATGAAGTATACTGTAGTGTTAATAGATGATTTCTCTCGTTTTACGTGGGTCCTGGTTTTAAGTGGCGAAGATCAGGCTACTCCAAAGCTGATCAAATTACTGAAAATACTACAAAACGAGAAGTCGTGTGTGATAGATAGAATTCACAGTGATAAAGGTATTGAGTTTACCAACCAGTCACTCGAATCATATCTAGATGACCTTGGTATTAAACACGAATACTCTGCTGCTAGAACCCCTCAACAAAATGGAGTTGCAGAGCGTAGGAACCACACTTTTAAAGAAGCCGCGCGAACTATGCTTGCAGAGTCAGAAATCTCTCAGAGATTTTTGGGCAGAAGCAGTTAATACAACTTGCTATGCGCAGAACAGATCGATGATTAATAAACAAGCGAACAAAACATCGTATGAGATCTGGAATGACAATAAGCCAAATATATCTTATTTTCATGTGTTTGGTTGCAAATGTTTTATTCATAACAATGGAAAGACTCATGATGTTGAAATATTGCTTGTCTACTCCACTGTTAGTAAGGTATTTAGAGTATTTAATAATAGAACATTTATAGTAGAGGAATCCATTCATGTGAAATTTGATGAATCTGTTGATAATACTACATCTGAACTGCAAATCAATAATTTGAGTAATCGATTAAAAAATACTCATATTGATAATAATTATGAGGAGAGCTGGATTACAGTAGTAGGGTCGACTTCATTTTAGAGCCAGAAGTCCCGGAAGCACAAACAGAGGTACCTGCTGGTCCACAAGAGCTGAAGCCCGCTGCCGAGGATGCTAATGTATATACCCCTACTACAATAGACATCACAAATGCCAATGATGAATCAATACAATCTACTGAGCCTCCAACTCAAATACCTGCCGACGAAGTAACAAATCCTTTTGGACCTCGGCTCCGGTGGAAGAATGATCATCCACCTGGGCAGGTCATAGATAACCCTACTGCTCCTCTACGCACCCGAGGACAGATGATTAATGAATTTCTTGATGCTGCATTCATTTCTCATATTGAACCCAAAAAAGATAGATGATGATATTCTAGATCCAAGCAGGGTAGAAGTTATGCAAGAAGAACTTACTCAATTTGAGAGAAATTAAGTTTGGGAAAACATTTCTAAGTTTTGGTAATAACAAACGTCTACTGCTTGAAGCATCTACTCTATCGAAGAAGCCTAATGATGTGAAGAACGTTGATTGACTCTTCAAAGATCTACTGGGTGCAAAGATTGAAAAATATCATCAACCGGATACTGAAAGTAGGAGATATCATCTACCGGATGCAAAGAGTAAAAGATATCGTCTACCGGGTCCAAAGACTAAGAGTTATCATCTACCGGATGCATATATGAACGTCTACTAGAACAAGAGTATCTCAGTCCAATGTGCAAATCCGTAGGAGATACAACAGACAATTAATAAGACATTAGTTGACCTTAGTCTAGCAGACTAAGTAACTAATGACTATCCAGCAGATGATGGAAAAGACATCAGTTAATCTTTTGTCCATCAGACATACAGTCAAGGAGAAGCCAACAGACGTACAAGGTAACAAAACAAAACACGTACATACTCACTCTGGCAAAGGTACAAAAGAGCACCACACTGCTATATCAGGGCCACCAATCGCGTTAGATTAAATTAGCCGTTGATTAACGAAATTGGAAAGGAGACAAAAATGATTTGGAAGAAAATCAGGAATCTGATTTTACGCGGTTCTTTCCAATTGAAGTATAGTTGCCGTTAAACTTTTACGTCTATAAATACGTCGAAGAAAAGAATGAAGAAGACATTTGCTCAACTCTCAGAAATTCCAAATCAGCTTCATTCAAATTCAAGCAAAACATTAAAAAACGCATATCGCAATATTATGAAGTTTGACAGAGCAGCACAAAAAAAACATCATTGTGATCTTGAAGATCAAAGTCTATTAAGTCTGTTGCTCAAGAACACTCGAAGATCAAAAGTTTTATATTTTGTGTGTGTTGTAAAAACACATTGTAAACAACTGTGATTGTTGTATTGCTATGAGTTTAGACAAATCTATGTGGGTGCCTAAGAATGTTGTATGCTGTAAAGTGTAAACGAAAGTCTTCTAGTGTAACCTTCCTGCAAAGGAAGGAGTTGAGACGTAGAAGCGTTTATGCTTCGAACTTTCAGAACATATCTTGTGTCATCTATTTTAATACTTTATCTTTCTGTTTCTTAATATCCACCGATCAGTTTAAGTCTCATAACTCCAGTAGACATTTTCAGCACTGTTTTTAGTGTATGCTAACTTGCTATCAATTGAGATCCTACCACAGTACTTAACAGTCTGCTGTACTTAGAAGAATCAAAAAATTGAGTCTAGTGTTTATTCATACCCCCTCTAAACACTACCCCGATCCTAATAAAAAGAATAAAATACTATGTATAAATACGTCTTTTAATAATTTAATCATTAAAAAATATTTTTGATTATTTCTACCAATCGGACGATAATATCTATTTCTAACTGAAAATAATTTTAACTATTAAACAAATAAAAAAATACATATTCAGTCATTATTGTAAATTATGTGTCCATCAATTTTTCTGTGTATTTGAAAGATGGGTCATCTATGGTATAAAAAACATGTCTCACTGGAATTCATGTGGTATAGTCCCTCAAGTCCACATGTCGGTTAGTACGAGGATTTGTGTTGTCACTATAATAAAACAAAATTGCATTTCTACTACCAGTTATAGTTTTTAGCAAAGTGATAAACGACTTATCCTCCGAAAAAATCCTATAATGGGTAAAAATAAGAAATAAACATATCTTTAGTTTCCGTCAAAGGAGGCAACTATATCCATCGCATTCCATCCATCATAATCAATGTCGAAAGTCCAGTTAGCAACCTAGGTTTGTCATTAACAATAATAGTAATAATAATAATAATACATGTACTCTGTAAGTAACGTAAGTAAGACTTTTTTTCGATTACCATCTAATTGTCAAACTAAATAATAATAATAATTCTGCGGAATAAGCCCGGAGGGACATTTTTTAAAGAAATTAGTGACTTTGGAAATTGTTAAACTAATAATAATGATAATAATAATTATAATAATAATAACAAATACATTTTCAGCCTGATTACTTTAAGACCAATACAAGACCATATATTACAAAAAAAATTAATTTCATCATACCCTATTAAAAGAAGATATTCATTTATAATTACATCATCAAACAAACTTTAATAAATTATGTCCTTCCAAAGACCAAATCAAATTAATTTTTTTTCCTTTTTCAAAATACTCAATTATTTTATATGTTTAAAAGTCATAACTTAGGAAAATGAGTTCTATAAAACTGTGCTAGGACTGAGGCTTATGCTTAATTTTGTCTTTTTGGGGAAAAATAGGATTAATTGTGCCAGTATAATTGCTTAGGTTTTTATTTGACTAGTGATTTTAATAGTTTTGGGAGATTTTTTTAAAAACAAAACATATTATACAGTTTAATAATGTAATGTGGTATAAAAAATGATTATATTCTCTAAAAAAAAAACAATGATTATATTTGTTGGAATGTGAATTTCAATTTAAAAATAAAGGAATTTTTTTAAATTTAACCTTTATTTGACCAAAATTTAATATATTAATATATAGATGTAGGATCGAATGCTGATCGTTTTACTAAAAGCTATAGATAATGATAATAATATAACTCAAATATTTTAAACCGTACGACAACATGAATGACATGTTTCGATCACTCTTTCTAACAAGGGATATTTTTTCCCAATCATTGCATTACCTTGCAACTCATGGTAATCAAACACGTGACATTGATTCTGATATCAATTATAGGATCAATCATTTGATACATTACCAAATATAATTACTAGTAGTAACAGTAAAACTCAAATATTTTAAATCATATGACAACACAAGCGTCAAGTTTCGATCATTCTCTCAACAAGGACAATTATTGCTTCCTAATAATTTTAAATTTTTCGTTATCTTTGTTTTTATTACATGTATGAAAGTAATTTGATTTTTTTTTAAAGAAGATCATGAATAAAAGAATATGTTTGACTAGTACAAGGGAGCGGTTGCAATTACTTATTATATAAATCAAAATAATCCCGGTTATTAAAATTTTTTATTTTTAAAAATAAAAAATTTTTCTGAAACAAAAGTCCTAATTTAAATAAAATCAATCACTCGTTGAAACGGTCATACAAAGTTAGAACGTTCAAACAAAGACACCCAATTTTTTTTCCACATTAGACCATTCATATAGAATACTAATATCGATTGATGTTACTATCAAAGTAGGACAATAATCATGTCTTCTTCCAAATTAAATAATATCAAACATCAATATATTCTAAAACATTTTACAAAACATTATACTGTTTATTTTATCAAAATATTATCCAAAACTTGCCCTGAGATAGTTGAGAGCAAGGGGTGGCTCCTAAGGGCCTCTTGTAATCCGAAGCGTAACCAGAATTTTTTAATTATGAGGACAAAACTTAGTTAATATTTTTAATAGTCATAAATATAATATTTTTATTTTTTTTAAATTTTTATGGCAAATAGAACATTTTATAGGTACAATTTTAAAAATTTTCTACCAGGCAAATTCCGAGCTTTGCCCATATAGCAGCTATGCCTCTGCTTGCAATCCAATGAGAATAAGGCCGACGATGAAAGATCAATCATATTCTTAATCGATCAAAAACATTTAAGATGATGTTTGATTATGCTATAAACATTTTGGAGAAATACTTCGAGAAGATATATTTTAGGAAATATATTGGAGAATGTAGTATATATTTTGTATTGTTTATTGAAAACATCATGTTATGTTAGAATTTATTAGGTTGGTGATATCACATCAATTCTATTTATTTATTTATTAATCATAATCAGGAATTTAAATTTTAAAAGTAAATTTATGAAAAATATAGTATAATAATAGAGTTGGTGGGGAACAATAATTGCCCTGCTAGGAGAACGATCAATATGTGATGTTTGGGCTGTTACATAATTTTAAAAGATTGAGTTGCACCGTTACCACCAGCTATAGTTTTTGGGAAGAGGAAAATAATTGATCCAACAATTGTTATCAAAGTCAATGTCACATACTATATTCTTATGGATTACAAGAAGTGCAATGATTGAGAATGAGATTGTTGGTGAGCAATAATTGCATATGCTAGGAGAACAATTGACATATAGTGCCTATTATATTGCACGGTTAAAAAAATTTGAGTTGCACCAGCTATGGTTTTTGGAAAAATATTGTCTTAAATTTTATTGGTAGCTTTATTATAACAAGAAGAACACAACCATCATCCTTTTTCCTTTTATTGGTAGATTTTGTGCTCTCATATTCACCCTAGATAATAATAAACACTTGTATTTTTTGAAAGTGCAAGTGATATTTGGCCCAAGGTGCGAGTATATATAATGAGTTTTTTAATCTAAATTATAATGTTTGTAATAATAAATATTATATAAAGAATAATTATGCTTAAATCATTTTTCCATATTTAATTTTGTGTTTGAGTTTATCTGCAGGGAAAATTAGTATATTTGGTCCTCTAAAATTGATCTGTTAGTGTTCGAGGGATTTTCTAAAATGGTCTTCTCGCAATTACTATAATGAATTTTGCCTTAACTTAAGTTAATTTTTAAAAATAGACTTAAATTCCAAATATATCATTTAAATTATTTTTTGTAAAAGTAACTGATGTGATTCGATTTTTTTCGTGTTCGGTAGATTTAATTGTTTGCGGAAAATAAAAGAAAGACATCAAGATTTTTACGTGGAAACCCTCGAATTGAAGGAAAAACCACGGGACATAGTCCAGTATAATTTGTACTAATCACTCTTTTAGTTTGTTACAGGACTTTTGACACAATATATAAATGAAAAATTACTACCCAAGAATATCTGGAAAAATAATAAGAGATGACCGAACAGACAAAACAATGCTCTCTTCGGAGTACCTTTTTCTCGAAAAAACCAATCCCTCTGATGAAACTCTCGGCCTCCTTTTATAAGGCCAATTTCAGTGTTTTATTGGCGGGAAAGCTTATAAAACGATTTCCCCTGATCGTAGCGTTAATGTGGAGAGTGTGTCTGAGAAATCCGCACCCCATTAACACATTTTTATCTCCGCCTGTTAATTTGTTGGTTACAGCCGGGTATTCCGCTAATCTTTGACCATTATACCGAGTAGGGTTTAATAGTGTTCGGCTACCTTGTGCTCGGATGTTGCTTATTCAGATATTTTCTGTTCGGTATCTGTTTGTTCGGCTTCTTGTAGGGGATTTTACCCTAGAAAACTAATATGTCATATGACATCACCTCACCCCCAGAAATAAAGGAAGATGAGAACATTGAAGTATTGTTTTATTGCCTTTGGGGTAAAATCCTAACTTGACCTACTCGGAGGTTTTTGCCGCACTTTTTTTCCCGCTCAAAATTTTCAAACTCCGTACGGCGTTTCGTTTCCCGAGGCACATCTCTGACCATCCGTTCAATTTATTTCTAACGCGTGGATTTGACGACTGTTCATGTAAGGACCCCCGTGCCCTTAACCTCGTTATTAGTGTATTAATCAATGCCTTTAATGCATACAATCATATAATCAGGGGAAAACCACTTGCTACCATAGCAAAACATGACAATAATAAAATTTCTTACATTATTTCTTATAATGTCCAATTTCCCCCAACTAAGCCCACAAACATATCATGCACTCATATAATACACTAACATGTTCTCAGTTCATTTAGCAATTCCTTAATTAATTGCATGCAACTCATGATTGAAAAGAGAAAAGCCCTTGCCTTTTTATACAACCCATATACACATATAACAGTGCTCACATGCGAGCATCTACAAATGTATGTGTATCAAATGTATAAAATACTGTGCTCAATACCGTCACTGGTACTTCGATCCTGGAAGAACCTCCAATCCATAGCTCGAGCTCAACTCCAAAGCCATCGGTGTACCTATTCACCTGCCCCAACACAGAGACAGCCCCACACAGGGTGAGCATACCAATACCACCATTCCAATAATCACAGTACGTAATTTACAGAATATAAAACTATAATGTAAAAAGATACTCCCTGTATAGTATCGTTACCACATAGGATTCCACGTACTGTCCATGTTCTCAAAATAATCAAACCATCAAATTCTCAAAATCAGTTAATCACCACACTGATTAACTAAAACCATTCCCGCCATACCAGTTCCACAATCAATATGATTAAATCATTAAATGAAGGACCATAGATATCACATACATCTAACCAATGATTCCATAGTTCTATTTTATCGCTCACTCCACAATAGCGGCATTTAAACCTCACGCATGCTTAACAGCAGTGGCGTCATAACCGATGTTTACTCAATAGCGACAACATTCCAATCATTGCTCGCTCAAAAGTGGCACCATATAATTCCCGATGTATATCCATTTATTGCCAATACCATAACCAGGCATTTCACAATTGCAATATATAAAAGGCTACGCTCGTACGTTATACGTACTTTATAATTCCGTAGTCCGAATCAAACTTGCCTTGGTCCCGTGACCCGATGAATTTCGTGCTAAACACAATTAATAATCCACTATTAATTACAATCATACAATCACGTGCCCAAGCACGTTTACAATCCCAAATATTCCATCAATTAATGACGATTAACCATTTTAAAAGACCCTAGGAGAAGCATGCATCGATTCCATAACATCAACACAAAACCCTCCAAAAATATTGGCCTCTCGATCGATCGGACATTGAGTCTCGATCGATCGAGAGCCACAACAGATTTTGGCAACAAAATTCTCTTCCGCGCGATCGATCGGCGAGACTGACCGATCGATCGCCACGCGCCCCCGATCGATCGATAGTCTTGCCCCATCGATCGCCAATCACTGTTCATCGTCTTCTATTTTTTGGAATTACGCGCGATTGATCGGGCCCTTACTGCCGATCGATCGGCGAGCACTGTAATGGCCCAAAAATGGCGTGTTGCGGTTTAAAACCCCCAAATAAACAAACCCAACACCCATTTTACCATTAATTCTCAACACAAATGCCATAAACCTTCCTAAAACAGATCAACCAAAAATTCTTCAAAATTTCAAAACTCATACTCAACCCAAATCTTACCAAACTACAAAATGCTACTACCAAATCGAAGATAAATGCGATGGGAAGAACAATACCTTATTATCTTCGAGAAATCCGGCTCCCGAGCCGAACTTCCAGCCATTTTCTCCAAGGGAAGAAAAGGGGGAGGGAAATGGGGTTTGGGCGTGGTGAGATAGAGAAGAGAGAGAAGAGAGAGGGGAGATTCCGTGCAATGACGGAATACCGAGTCCACTTGGTATATATAGTACCAAGGCTCCAAAATACCAAGTCCTCCACAAATACATCATGATTTATTAAAAATCATCGGTTTCCAATAATTATCTCTCCAATCTCAATTTTCAATACCAGCCCCAATACAAAGTACCCCGGACCCCAGATACCACCAAAAACCCAATTCCAAGGTTTTTCACAACGATGAGAATACAATCTCAACTTTTGGATCCAACGATCCCAAATACCAGATTTAAAATCCTCGGGAGTTCCAATACCACAATTAATTCATAATTGCCACAATTAAAAATCCATTGAGGATCATTACCACACCAGATTAACACCATTAATCCCTGGGCATCACAGTTCATGTGGTCCCGCCTATAAATACTCCACCATTCTCCTCATTTATTTTACTCCGTCGTGTTCTGCTTCCGAGCTAGCATTAGACGACCAAGCGACTTATCTTCAATCCTTTCCAGCTTCTATGTACCAAGTATGGCATCTTCTTTTAATGACTCCTCTTTGAGGGCCATAGACATGTATAGTGAGCATGGCGAGGAAAGAATTAACACTCGTCCTCGAAATTTGCATAGGCGTACTCCACTATCGCCGAGAGCACACAATCCAAACGGATCTACATCGTCGAGTCATGAACATATCATGAACGACACACCAACCGCGAGGACACCGGCCTCACAGTGTAATGGAGTAAATCTCCCAGATCATCACCATCTCAAAAGAACGTCAGCATACCCCGATGCTAACCACCCAAAAGAAGTCGGTCAACCCTAACTGCTAACCAAACGAATCATATGTGATTCCAACATAGATATTCTCTCAATGATATCTCTACAACTCAGCTTACGATGTTAGGCATACATCGTCACCAAAGAACCACAAGTACACAACAGTGTACTCACACTAAACTTGGTTTCCACTCTCCAAATCCATTTCTATGAACGGAGTAGTTGCACCACTTTGCAACTCGAATTCGGCAACTCGCGGCTACCGATCAACACAAACACATCTCCAAAGATGCCTACGTCCGTGTGTTCCAAGAAATCATATCTCGGTCCAAACACACCATCGAGACTCCACAAGGTCTCAAGTTCCACAGAGGACATGCAAGACAAACTATTACATTCTCGTCATCTGTGTCGACAACGACACTCAACAAATCCGAACCTGGTCATCCCTCGTTTACCATAGGATTCAACAATCCTAACATAGGGAGGCTATCGAATTATCCAGTAAGGAATTTCCATAACTCCAATTCAACAATCCCTCCTCATAGGAAGTTAACCAAACCTCGAGATCATTCCTCAGGATACATCGTGCTATTGAGATTACCATCTCAAGGTGCCACAATCTCTCACCAGAGATTCATTCATCCAAGCATACTAATCCGATGCTCGACAAGTACCTAAATGCTGGCATTCATATACACCCACCGGTATACATACCTACGCACCAATACCACGTACATACTCAATGTACTCCGCTTGGGTATTTCCATCCATACCCATAAGCCCTAAAAACAACTGTCAATCCTCCGTTATTCTCACCCAGAGGAGAATGATGATTGACGAACTAACGACTAATGGTGTGATTCCAACATCAACACCATACAAACCAACTCATCGAATCTCTTAAAGATTCCCAAAAGGTATATCAATACCGCCTTCCTCGTAAGGAAAGTGTCATGAACCATGACCCTCCAACCTTGAACCACCGTTCGGAAACCTAGATATATTTATACCAAAACATATCTCGGAACCAATAAATACACAACTGGTTCATAATAGTGCATCAATGCCACTATTACCAAATCGAAATCTGTATACACAACGTATACCCATTCTAACGATGCTCTGTACTAATGCCATAGTACTCCATCATCTCGAGCATTTCCCCAGAGACGCCTCCTCGTACGTCTCTCGGAAAATAAAAAGGCATTACTCAGTCCCACACCAGTAATACTTATCATGGTTGATTCACAATCAACCCACGATCAATACCAGTTGTCTCCATGACAGTATCCAAATCTCTCCAAGAGATACAATCAACATAGTAGTGTCACCCACTAACTATACCCCACAATTCCGATTGTGTCCTCCATTATATTCCATATGCAAGGATGCTAAACCAGAGCCAACAATGACTTGTCGACACTCCCGTTGGTACTCCCAACAAGATTGAGCTGTCCCAATACAAGTCCCTTGAACAATTAACGTAAAAATGTTCTCGTGAGGTATTCCTTGCCTCAAACTCATGCCACATAGCGACTACAAGAGTCCACCATAAACCCTCATCGTATCACCACATGATTCACCAAACTTGGATCCAACGAGCAGTATAATGGCTATAACAAGTTCATTATAATACTGCAACAACACCTGGCTAGCAAATTGCTGCCTCCTTAGGTATATACCAACCTACGTATCATACGTTCCACCAGGTATACCATACCGTTCCATCCGTTAGAGTAGTGGGTCATCACCCAATATTTCTCTAATACCAATGTACAACGGACATCCCGGTGTCCTACTCAACCACAATGCAATCCTAATCCATTAGGATTTATCTCACACCTTCATGTGTGGGTGTGATCATGTCCACCACATGTCACATCGGTATAACCAAGTAGTTTCCTCAATAACTACTCCTAGCACCAGTCATTTGGCCATAGCCATCCCAACAAGTATACCCGAAGGTACTACCTCAATACGTGTTGCGGTACATTTACCTATATGGCGCATATAGTTATTCATCGAGTAAACCTGCTCGGCATAATGGTCTCGTCAACGATAATGCAGACACTACCTTGTGCCCACCATTGGCACTCAAACCATACAACTAAATACATACACTTAACTATATTTTTCATCGTAACGACGACATCCTTTCACATAGAACATCCTCTATGTCATCGTCATCATGTGACGGTATATGTCAACATATGACATCCACAATAATCTCATCATCACCCCGTAACTGTACATGTCAATATATGACATCCAAAATCTCATCGTCAACCCGTGACGGTACATGTCAATACATGACATCCAAAATAATGCTATCAAAATAGTAATCTACCATAACTCATCGCTAACAAGATAGCGGTATACCTGTATCCATTGCCCAATAGCGGTACGCAAACAGCACCATCGCTCGAAGGCGGTACAATCTCGTGCTACGTACATAGCGGCACAACCCACAACCCATCGCTATAAAATCAGCGGCATGAAACCTCAATATATAATCAGCGGCATAGACCCTTGCTATAGAAACATCGGAATAGATCATCGCTATAGAACTAGCGAAATGTACCATTGCTATATATGTATCCTGCGGCGTGAACCATAGCCATAGATGTAGCGGAATGAACCATAACTATATATAGATATCCGGCGGCATGAACCATTGCCAATAGATGTAGCGGAATGAACCATCACTTTGAATACCCGGCGGCATGAACCATCTCCAATAGAATAGCGGAATGAACTATCGCTATATGAATATCCGGCGGCATGAACCATCGCCAACAGAATAGCGGAATAAACCATCGCTATATGAATACCCGGTGGCATGAACCATCGCCAATAGAATAGCGGAATAAACCATCGCTATATGAATACCCGGCGGCATGAACCATCGCCAATAGAATAGCGGAATGAACTATCGCTATATGAATACCCGGCGGCATGAACCATCGCCAATAGAATAGCGGCATGATATCCCTCGCTATAACATGACATCGGTCGTGTTCTTCGCTTCATATTAGCGGCAAATATTCTCTCATCGCTACGGTATGACAGCGGCACCAATACTCATCGTTTTGACATACCAGCGGCAAATAATATCCCTCGCTATAATATGACAGTGGTTTTGTTCTTCGCTTCATATTAGCGGAAAATATTCTCACATCGCTACGGTATGACAGTGGTACCAATACCCATCGCTTAGACAATACCAGCAGCAAATAATATCCGTCGCTATAATATGAGCGGTCGTGTTCTTCACTGCATACTAGCGGCAAATATTCTCTCATCGCTACAGTATGACAACGGCAAGTATTCTATCATCGCTTGAGTATAACAAAACTATACATGCTATGCACCAAACATCCAATACATATATGCAACCACAATGTATAATCCAAGATGTATATAAAATACATGTTACCGTTTGGTGCCCGTCAACCCTGGCCTTAGCCCACCATGCCAAAGCGTCCCTACAGGAACGACCCCAAACCATGAGCATATAATAATCCATATTCATATAATAATCCATATTCACCACAATATGATTATAATGAGTAAATGCATAAACCATAAGTACAAGTACTTTCTGTATTCCCATTCATTTAAAGACGCTCCCCTTGGTTGTCCCTGTATCACAACTGTTGAGCCTTAAACGCATGGTTGTGTTTAATACTTTAGTTATCTCCGGATTATTTTTGAGTTTTGATGATCAACAAAACTTGTGTTTGTTATACTAATATGTCTACTTAGTATGCAGATTAAGTGATTAAAAAGTGGATTAAATGAGAAAATCGAATGTGCAAAATGTGGGCTGGATCGCCCCAGGCGATGGTGACCATCGCCCCAGGCGATGGCAGCCAGGAGCATCATCGCCACGTACATCGACGGAGGTGATGCCGAGGCTGACGCGCAGGGGGAGTTCGCCCGAGGCGATGGCTTGATCGCCTGAGGTGATGTGTTGAACGCCTGAGGCGATGTGTGCATCGTTTGAGGCGATGGAAGCTTTTGAGCAGCTGAGGCTACGACATTGGACTTTGGTTTAGATTGCCTAAGGCGATCGGGACATCGCCTGAGGCGATGCATGATTTATGCTGACCGTTGGGGCGCGACGAAGGTGATCGCCTGAGACAATGACTGAGGCGATCGAGGAGTGATTTTAGCCTTATGTGTAGCAACGGCTAGTAGGAGCCTATGGGGCCTCCTATACTATAAATATTGATGCTTTGGAGCATTTTGAAGATAAGAAACAAGCCTACAAACTTCTACAAAGCTTTGCTAAGTCAAATTTCAAATAGCATTGCAATCTCCATACATTGTTGTTGTATTGGAGTTTGTAATTCTCTTCTTTTGATAGAGTCTTGTTTTCTTTGTGTTGGTACACCGTGAAGGTGTTTGAGTAAGTTGTTGTAAGGTCCTCCAACACCAAAGCAAGTTGAAAATTGTAAAGTCATCAATAAGTAAATTTGGTGCATGTGTTGTGGCTATCCTTGGAGCCCTTGAGGCCAAGAAGACTCGTGAAGAGTGTTGGTAACTCGGGAAGAGTTTTGTGTGGCTATCCTTGGAGCCCTTAAGGCCAAGAAGACTCGCGAAGAGTGTTGTGCTCGGGAAGAGCTTTGTGTACTCGGGAAGAGTTGTATTGTGGCTAACTTGGAGCCCTCAAGGCCAAGATCATTTGTTCTAGTGGAACCTCGATTGGAGGTTATCTAACCGGGAAGAGGAGACGTAGGCAATTCATCGCGGAACTTCTATAACAAATATCCTTGTCATTTACCGCATTATTACATTACGCATTTATTTATTTATTTACTTCTTCATTTCTTTTATTTATCGATTGACTTAAGCCTTCCGCAAGTGCAAACACTTTTATTTTGCAAACTCATTTTAAAAGGCTAAAGTAGCCAAGTAATCTTATTCACCCCCTCTTCGATTCCTACAAGTGGTATCAGAGCCATTTGATTTTTGTTTTAAATCAAAATTTTTATATGGCTAATCTAGCAAATGAGTTTGCTCAAGGTCAATCGACAAATAGACCTCCGCTTTTCACGGGTGATAACTATGGTTATTGGAAGAATAGAATTTCTCTATACATCCAATCCGTAGATTATGTTCTATGGAAAATTATTGTGAAAGGTCCACACATTCCTCTAAAGGAAGTTGTGGGAATAAGTGTTCCCAAAGAAATGGACGATTTCACAAGAGCGGACATGATTTTAATATCTCAAAATGCTAAAGCTATTAATATTTTACATTGTGCTTTAGATATGAAGGAATACAACCGGATCTCGATGTGCTCAACCGCAAAGGAGATATGGGATAAATTGCAAATTTGTCATGAAGGCACTAATCAAGTGAAGGAGACCAAGATTGATTTATTGCAACTCAAATATGAGACATTTGAGATGGAGTCCGGAGAAGAGGTTGATTCAATGTTTAGAAGGCTCACCCAAATTATCAACGAGCTTGCCCAACTTGGAGAGAAGTACCCTCCAAAGCAAATATGGAGGAGAGTTCTAAGAGCCTTGCCAAAAGAATGGGATGCAAAGAGGACGGCCATCATCGAGTCAAACAAAGGAGAAAGTGCTTCTTATGACCTTGATGAACTTCATGGCACATTGGTGACCCATGAGCTTGAAGTGTCAACAAGGAAATGAATAAAGGAGGATGATAGATCTACGAGAAAAGGGATCACCTTGGTTGGAAGGAAAATCAATCCGAGGATGAAGATGATGATGAGGATGAAGAGATGATCTTGTTCACTAGGAAGTTCAAGAAATTCTTCAACAAACA
The DNA here is from genome assembly GCA_907163345.1 of Haberlea rhodopensis. NCBI lineage: Eukaryota > Viridiplantae > Streptophyta > Magnoliopsida > Lamiales > Gesneriaceae > Haberlea > Haberlea rhodopensis. The sequence goes on from CAJQUN010000002.1 coordinate 19,582,922, forward strand.
TAACAATCCAAAGGCCTCCGGTGCTACCAAACATGAATCCAAACACGAGGTAACTTGTTATAATTGTCAAGAAAAAGGTCATTATGCTAACAAATGTCCTAGGAAGAAGAATGAAGACAAAGGCAAGAAGAAGGCCCTTATAGCCACATGGAGTGATAGTGACTCCGATGAAGAAGAAACCACAAATCTTTGTCTAATGGCTCTTGGAGATGACATAGATGAAGGAGATGAAAGCGACGATGAGGTACCTTCTTTTGATGAATTACTAGATTCTTATCATGAGCTTATAGATGTTCTTGGCAAAACCAAGATGAGTAACAAATTACTCAAACTTGAGGTTGCCAAGAAAGATGAAGAAAATAATTCATTGAAAAATGAATTAAATTCTTTAAAAATATCTTTTTGCAAATTTAGTGAGAGTAGTCTAAAGATGAATGAGTTGCTTGGCTTGCAACGTTGTAGCTTTGATAAAGCCGGGTTAAGCTTCTCAAGCAAATCAAAAACATTTTCAAGCTTGTTAGCTAAGCCAAGCATAATTCTCCTACTTGTAACTATTGTTGTAAAAATGGTCACACAAAGAATAAATGTAGGTTTGCTAGAATCCAATACCAACATAACAAGAGGTGGAAATGGATTCCAAAGGTGTCAATGAAAGCTAACCCTCAAGGACCCAAAAATCAAATGGGTACCAAAGAACCTCCTATTGTTAATTTGTTTTGTAGGGGCAATAATGGGATGGAGGACGAAGGCACAAGCAACTCAAATGAGGAGTTTATCTCATTCTCAATAGAGGAAGCATGAGGCATATGACCAATGACAAGAACATACTCTTGTCATCGAAGGTAAAATTACTTTATGCATTTATATAGAGCAATTCAAAATTTAATTGGCACAAATTAATTGTGACCAATAAATAATGAAGCTCAATATTCATTGGTAGTAAAATGAATAACCCCTTAGCATGTGCACATATAAATTGTTTTGTTGCATGCTGTATGCTTATCCTTTTTATGGTAAGTATCATGATGTACCTTGAATTCAAATTTGAATATGCTATGTGAAATTATGTGATTAATCATGCTATAAGTGTTTAGATGCTCTATCTTTGATATAATGCTTAATGATAAATTTATCAAATGATGCTTCGAGAATTTTAATGTTTATTGGGCACAAGTGCATGAAATATTGGTAGAACATATGCACACTTTGCGATGTTTAGAATTCATTGTTGATTGCTTTAAACGCATGTTTGTTTTCCTCTCAATGATGTAATCTAATGCTTGTTATAGCTATTAAATGCTTGATGAGGAACATGGGTAAAATTGTTAAAATATGGCTATGTGGGAACATATAATTGAGCTATGTTTATTTAAATTTTATGTGTTTTTTGATTATCACAAAAATGGAGAGAATTTTGTGATAAACTTGAAGCTTAACTTGAAGCTTAATACATGCATAGTTTGAGGGGGAGAGCTTGTGTATGCATGGTGTAAGGACCCCCGTGCCCTTAACTCGTTATTAGTGTATTAATCCATACCATTAGTGCATATAATCATACTATCATGGGGAAAAGCCATATGCAAGTACAACACCATATGCTATCCAGAAAATTTCTTGCATTTGATCCACATAATATTCAAATTCCCCAACCAAGATCACATATATAACATGCACCCTCATAATACACTAACATGCTCTCAGTTCATTTAGCAATTCCATATTTAATTGCATGCAAACATAAATGAACAGAGAGAAGTCGTAGCCCATTTATACATTCCATATACACGTAAAATGTACTCACATAAGAGCACCCAATGAATAAGCGTGTATCTGGTGTATAAAACACTCTACCGGATACCGTTACTGGTGCTTCAATCCTGGAAGCATCTCCCAAGCACAACTCGATCTCAACTCTGGATCTATGCACTTATTCAACCAGCTCTGGTACCTCGATCCGAGAAATACCTCAAATCAACAGCCCGAGCGTAACTCCAAAGCTGCTGCTACACCTGTAACACCTGTCCCAACAGAGACAGCCCTCACACGGGGTGAGCATACCAATACCACCAATCCAATAATCATAATATTGCAGTTCATAATTTACAGAATGTAAATGCCATAATTTAAATGATACTCCCTGGATGGCATCATCCTCATCCGGGATCCCCTGTATTGTCCCTGTTCTCAAAATAACCAAACTCATCAAATTCCCTAAGCCAGTTAATCGCCACATAGATTAACTAATACCATTCCTATTATGCCAGTTCCATAGTCAATATGGTAAAATCATTATATAAGAGACCGTAGATATCACATATATCTAGCCAATGGTTCCATGTTCCTATTTCATTGCTCGCTCCACAATAGCGGCATTCTAAACCCCGCGCACGCTCACAATAGCGGCGTCATAACTGATGGTCGCTCAATGGCGACAGCATCCCAAATCATTGCTCGCTCAATAGCGGCACCGTATGGCTCCCAATGTATGTCCATTTAACGCAATTACCATTTACCATGCATATCATTATCCATTTATTGCAAATACTACATACCATGCATTTCAGTGCCCATTTAATACAATTACCACATACCATGCATTTTGCAGTTGCAACATTATAATAGGTTATCCTTGTACGTCATACGTACCTTATAGTTCCGTAGTTCGAGTCCGACCTCGCCTGAGTCCCACGACACGATGAATTATGTGCTAACACATAAATAGTTCACAATTAAACACAAGCGTGCAACCACGTGCCCAAGCACGTTCATAACCCCCAAACATATCGTCAATCCATGACGATTATCAAAACAAAAGCCCCCCGGTTAAGCATGCATAATACCCAAAATATTCCATTTTACCAGTTTAAAAGATAGCCAAAATCCCAATCGAGAATTCCGTTTTATTAAACTTTGGCTCCAACCAATCCATTTTAAAAGTATAGCATTCCCATTGGAATGTAGACGTTGCCCCGGAAACGGCCCCTTTAAACCTCGATTCCATAATCCCGACATTTTCCAAATAAATTTCAAAAAAAACAAAAATCTTCGGGTGGCGATCGATCGCCACTTTCATCGCGATCGATCGCCACAGTCCAGTGGCCAAGCAGAATGATCTCGCGATCGATCGCGCGTCTCCGCGATCGATCGCTAATCGCCTCGCGATCGATAGCCGATACTTGGCGATCGATCGTTAATCGCCTCGCGATCGATCGCCGAGACTTGGCGATCGATCGGCAGAACTGTACATCGTCTCCAATTTTCAGCTGCTCGTCGCAATCGATCGGCCCTCCTCGGCGATCGATAGCGACCTGCGATTGTTCGAGAAACTTGAGCTTCCATGGTGTTTTTGACACCCAAACTCAAAACCAACACTCCTAACTTCCTCAACACCCCTAATACACCAATTAAACTCAATAAAAACACCAAAATCAACACTTTAGATTTTTACCCAAAATCCACAAACCCAAATCTAACATTAATACTCAACCAAAATCAACAATACTACTACCAAATCGAAGACAATGACGAGGGGAAGATTAATACCTGATTATCTTCGAGAAAACCGGCTCCTGAGCCAAGCTACCAACGATTTCTCTTCCAAGGGAAAAAGAGGGGAAATTGGGGGAAGGGCTTGAGCGAAGAGAGAGGGAAGAGAGGGAATGGTTCCGTGCCAAATGACGGAATGCCGAGTCCACTTGGTATATATAGTACCAAAACTCGAAAATACTAATCTCTTCACAAATACATAATGACTCATTAAAAATCACATGTTTTCAATAAATACCTCCCAAACTCTATTTCCATAAACAGCCCCGGTACCAAGTACTCCGGACCCCAAATCCCACCATATACCAAATTCCAAGGTTATCACCACGATGAGAATACAATCTCATCCCTTGGGTCCAACGACTCCAAATATCGGATTTAAAATCCCCAAGAGTCCCAAAACCGCAATTAGTTCACAACTGCCACAAATAAAATCCATTAAGGATTATTACCACACCGGGATTAACACCATTAATCCTCGGGCATCACAATTATCCCCCACTAATAAAATTTTGTCCCCGAAATTTGCACAGGCGTACTCAACGAACGCCGAGACTACGCAACCCAAACGGATCTACATCGCCGAATCATAAACATGTCATGAACGACACATCAACCGCGAGGATACCAACCTTGTACCAAAACCTGAAATGGGGTAAACCTCCCAAGCCAATACAACCGTAACCGAACGTCAGCATACTCCCAATGCTAACCGTCTCAAAAGCAGTCAGACATAACTGCAAATCAAACGAATCATTCGTGATTCCAAAATAGATATCGTCCCAATGATATCTTCACGATTTAGCCTACGATGTTAAACACACATCGTTACTAAGGGAACCACTAGCACACAACAGTGTACTTACACCACATCCGGTTTCCACTTTTCAAGTCCATCTCCATCAAAGGAGTAGTTGCACCACATCGCAACACAGGTTGGGCCACAACACGGCCCCGATCAACACGAAACACATCTCCAAAGATGTCTACATCCGTGTGTTCCAAGAAATCACATCTTGATCCGAACACACCATCGAGACTCCACAAGGTCTCAAGTTCTCGAAAGGACATGCAAGAAAATCGGCTGCATTCCTGCCACCCGTGTCACTCACGACACTAAACAAATCCGAATCCTGGCCATCCCCCGTTTATCCTGGGATTCAACAATCCTAAAACAGGGAGGCTATCGAATTGATCAGCAAGAATTACCATGGTCCCAAAACACGACAATCCCTCCTCATGGGAAGTCAACTGGACCTCACGATTATTCTCAGAATACATCGTGCCATCGAGATTCCAATCTCAAGGTGCCACAATCTCTCACCGGAGATTCTTTCATCAAAGCATATAAATCCGATGCTCGACGAGGACCAAATAAAAAGTTGGCATTCGTACACACACAGACTGGTATACACGCCTAAGTACCCAAACAACTTGCATAGTCAATGCAACAGACTCGGGTATCTCCAATCACACCCAACGTCCCAACACTAACTGTCAGTCCCCAGCTATTCTCACCTCGTGGAGAATAATGACTGACTGACCCACGGCTAATGGTGTGATTCCAACATCAACACCACAAAAACTGACTCATCGAATCTCCAAAGATTCCCAATCGGTAAGTACATCAATACCACTTTGCTCACAAGGAGAATGTCATGAACCCATGACCTTCCAACCCCGACCACCGTTCCGAAACCTGGATATATTTATCAAAACATATCACGGAACCAAAAATACACATCTGGTTCAGAATAGTGCATCAACCCACTATTACCAGTTCAAAACCCGTATACGTTATGTATACTCATTCTAAAGACGCTCAGTACAAATGCCATAGTACTTCAAAACCTCGAGCATTACCCCATAGACGACTTCTCACCGGAAGTACGAAGCCATCACATAGTCCAACATTAGTAGGGCTTACCCCGGTTGATTCACAATCAACCCTCAACCAATACCAACTGTCTCCATGACAGCACAATCCAAATCTCTCCAAGAGATAGAATCAATATAGTAGTGTCACCCCACTAACTATATCTCACAAACCATTGTGACTCCCACTGCATACCATATGCAAGAATGCTCAACCAGAGCTAATAACGACTTGTTGATACTCACGTTGGTATTCCAAACCAAATTGAGCTGTCCCAAAACAAGTCCCTTGAAACATTTGACGTATAAACATCTCCGTGAGGTACTCCCTGCCTCAATCATCATGCCACAAGGAGACTACAAAAGCCTACCATACCCCTCATCGTATCACCATACGATTCACCCAGCTTGAATCCAACGAGCAGCATAATGGCTAACACAAGCACATCAAAGCACGGCAACAATACCTGGCTAACGATTCGTTGGTCCCATAGGCTCATACCAACCTATCAACGTGACACACGTCCCATCCGGTATACCATACCATACAAACCATTAGAGTTGTGGGTCATCACCCAACATATCTCTAAAACACCAAAGCACAATGGACAACCCGGTGTCCTTGCTCAACTACGATGCAATCCTAATCCATTAGGACTTATTCCACACCCTCAGGGTGGGTGTGCCCATGCCTAACACACATCACAACAACAAGCGAGTAGTTTTCTCAATGACTACTCTTACCACCAATTGCTTGGCCTTAGCCAATCCAGCGAGTATACCCAAAGGTATCACTACTCGAAATCTTTACCTCTATTACATGATGCGATACACTCACCGGTACAATGCACCCACTAATCCATCGAGCAAACCCGCTCGGCGTAACAGTCTCGTCAACCAGTGACGTAGACACTTCCATGTACTCACGTCGGCACTCAAACCATATGACTAAATACGTACACTCAGATGTATTATTCGTCAAAACGACACTACACGTCTACATAGACATCCACTATGTCATCGTCATCCAGTGACAGTATATGCCAACATATGACATCCAAAATGACATCGTCAACTCGTGACGGTACATGTCAACACCTGACATCCATAATCTCATCGTCAAACACATGACGGTATATAATAACACATGGTATCCACAATAATGCTAACAAAAGTAATATGCCATACCTCATCGCTATCAAGATAGCGGAATACCTGTATCCATCATCCACTAGCGGTACACAAGCAGCACCCATCGCTCGTAGGCGGCATAATCTAGTGCTACGCACATGGTGGTATGACCCATCGCTATAGAATCAGCGGCATGATCCCTCGCCAAAGAGTCAGCGGCATAAAACATCGCTATAGATATCCGGCGATATGAACCATTGCCATAGGTGTAGCGGAATGTACCATCGCTATATGATACCTGGCGGCATAAACCATCGCCATAGAATACCCGGCGGCATGAACCATCACCAATAGAATAGCGGAATAAGCCAGCGCTATGAATACCTGGCGGCATGAACTATCGCCAATAGAATAGTTGAATAAGCCATCGCTATGAATACCTGGCGGCATGAACCATCGCCAATAGAATAGCGGAATGAGCCATCGCTATGAATACCTGGCGGCATGAACCATCGCCAATAGAATAGTGGAATGAGCCATCACTATGAATACCTGGCGCCATGAACCATCGCCAATAGAATACCCGGCATAATCGTGGACTCAAGAGGTACTCACATTCATGTAGCACTTTGTTCCTTTCGGACCCAAGAGGTGGCTCACATTAAATGCAGCACTTTGTTCCCGATCGCATCGCTACGTCATGACAGCGGCATCATCGCTTCGACGTGACAGCGGCATGTATCATCGCTTCGACACGACAGCGACATCATCGCTTCGACATGACGGTGGTATCATCACTTCGACGTGACAGCGGCATTTTCCATCGCTTCGACACGACAACGGCATTTATCATCGCTCCGGCATGAAAGCGGAAATACCCCTCGCTTCGACATATTAGCGGCATAATATCCCTCGCAATAGTAATATGACAGCGGAATTATCCTTCACTTCGACATATTTGCGGCAAATATTCTTCATCGCTATCATATGACAGCGGCAAGTATTCGCATCGCTACGCCATGCATGCAACCGCAATGCATAACCCGTATTCCAATAAACATCGCCATGCGTGTATTTTAACGCATCTCGCTTCAAATGTGACATGCGGAATTTTACCATCGCTTCAACATTTAGCGACAAAGCATTAAATCATCACTCCGATGTATATCTATGCAACCATAATGCATAGTCCATGTCTCACATGACCCTGCAACCACCATGGTTAGCAACAACATATTCCAATTATGAACACATATCATAAACGCACATAAGCAATATAGTTGTGCCACGCAACACTGACTACCATCATGCATAAGTATGTGCTTCTCATTCCCATTAACAGTTTCCTAGGCCCTCAACAGCCCCAAAGAGCTAACCACTGCTCTGATACCACTAATGTAAGGACCCCCGTGCCCTTAATCGGTTATTAGTGTATTAATCCATACCATTAGTGCATATATCATACTATCATGGGGAAAAGCCATATGCAAGTTCAACACCATATGCTATCCAGAAAATTTCTTGCATTTGATCCACATAATATTCAAATTCCCCAACCAAGATCACATATATAACATTGTTGGGATATGCCCTAAGACAAATCATTAGATGATTGTTTATGACATACAATGTAATATGATTTTATGAATGGCAATTCATTATTATATATTATTCGTTTAACTGTGCAATGTGAATAAATATATATGTTAATGTCCTTAGAAAAATATTGTATGATTCTTAAAGATGTCCCTAGTCAAGTATTATCATGAATATGGATAATGATAATACGTAGAGACTAGTATGTGTTGATTGATGAATTGTTCATTGATATGAGATACCAAATCAACACATGGGTACATGTTAGAGAACGATGTACTGGACAGACCCACCATGAGAATGCAACATGGATAGTTATATGATCGTCATATGCAATTCTCATAGTGATAATAATGTATGTAATCCTTACGACTTGTGATCATCAGAGATCCCAACATAAGGAGTTATGTATCTTGATATTGTCAAACGTTACCCGTAACAGTGTAAACTATAAAGGCAGGTATTGGATACACTACGAATTATGTAGAGGGATGTTGACTGATCGAGATAGGATTTGTCCCTCCTATATAACAGGAGATGTGTTTGGCCCTTGATCAAGTGAGAACTAAAATGCATGGCCATGCTCGAATGAGTCGATATGAGATATCGAGCTTATTCGTTTATTCTAGTTCTACTTGGGGATCAAGAAATAAAGATTGAATATACGAGTATGACTATTCCATGACTCGTGTTCAATCTAAACACATGGACAAAGGAATTAAGTTACATGATTAATATTATCACAAGTTCTAAAGGTTATGTCGAGTCATTGACATTCTTGTAATTTGGGTAGCCTCGATGTGTTGCTAGACACCGCTCCTTGCTTGTAACATAAAATAAGATTTTATGTAACTGCCAACATTACAAGATCCTATCGGGTCGCACAAAAGATTAAATCGAGAAGGGAAATTAAATTCATTGGATGAATTAATTAATTAAGAAGAGTCTTAATTAAAAGATTATAAAGATTTAATTAAATCATGGGTTTGGGCCCATGAGGCTTTTAGAAAGCCTTAAACCTTAATTAAATCTTATAATATAAATACAAGGTTATGATTAATTGTTTGAAACAATTCATATCTTTCCACCCTAAGCTACACACAACCGCCTCACTCTTCTCTCTCGGCTTCTTCATAACCGAAGAGTGTAGGGTGATTTTGTGCCATCTTTTGATTGTGAATCAATTGTGTGCTTATTGTTCCGGTCTAAAAACGAGTCTAGCAACTTGTTCTTAGACTATCCCTTCACCCGATTTGATCGTGTGGATACCGTTGAGGCAAAACTTGTTAAGTTTTGCTAGTGACTCGGAGGAGGCGTTGGACGTGGTGCTGCTCCGTGGAATCTGCTCAAACACGCTACAAGGGTGAGACCTTCGTAAAACATTTATCCGATATGAATCCCTATGTATAGATCCGCGGTTTAGTAATCCGAAATTTTTTTTTCCGCTGCGTTGTATGCTTTAAGGATTACTTACAGTGGTATCAGAGCCGTGTACAAGGCTCATATCGGATTTTGTGATTAAATTGTGTTAATCATATTAGAACTTATATTGCATGCTATTTAAAACTGTATGAACATATATGATATGTTAATATCGAGTTTGTGAAAATCATCGTAAAAATTATATTTGATATAAATTGGCGAAATTCGAACCATATAACACATGTGTTCGACCATCACCATCAGAAATGACATACGGCTAGCCACATGAGGGCTAGGGTTTTCAAACCCTTGGCTCGAGATGGTTTAGCCGTTATGGCTAATAATTGTGCATGGAAGTGTCGAAACTTCATTAGGGTTTAGAACCCAATGGCTCGTGACGGCTAGCTCATGACGGCTAGGGTTTCGAACCCTAGTAGTCGTGCATGGGCTCGGCCATCGTCGCCCCTTTGCTAAGGTTTTGAACTCTTTGGCTCGATAATGGTTCAAGCATGCATGGATAAGTGGCTTCACCACATGAGAGCTAGGGTTTTTCGAACCCTTGGCTCGAGATGGTTGAGCCACCACCGTGCCTGAACTGACCATGATTCGTGGCTCAAGAATTCCGACGTATCGAACAAGTTGGCTCGATGGAGAACAAAAGTTGTGCACGGCGGCTAGGGTTTAGAACCCTAGCGCCGCCGCCGCTAGCACTAGGCTCGGCCATGGGCTAGGGTTTCGAACCCTAGGCCCATGCCATGGTCCAGCCGTGGGGCATGGTTGGTTCGAACCATGGTGGTTCGTAGCTAAGTCGAAATTAGTTCGTGTGTGATGTCCCGAGCGTACGATAATTTTTCAAAAATTCTATTTTACAGTTTTAATTAGAATTAAATTTAAAATGTTTCGAATTTAATGAATTAATTGTTAAAGCATGCTTTATGTGTTGTTTGAGCATGGTGCATGGTTATAGCCCTTTGACCTATTAGATAGGATTTGTGAATGTTTGTAATTTATAATACGACCTGCGAGTCGTGCCTTCTCTATTTCATTCTAAATGTAATCCCTCCCCTATGTTCCCCTCGAATGTGAATCGAGGAATTCTATATCTTGTAAATAGTGTAGTTTATTTTATTGATGATGATCAATGAAGATGGAGCATCGTGCCGGGATGAGGAGGCCATTCACAAATTGGAGCCAAAGGAAGGTGCTTGTGAAGTTACCTTAGGTTGACTCTTAGGATTTTCTCATTGGCTTGAGAAAATCATTAGTAGGGGCTATAACCATGTCACGTTTAATTATGTATGTTGATGCATGATTTATCTTATGTTTTAGATTGATAATTGTATTACACATATATGTAGATATGTATACAACTATATGTAGTGGACATATTTTAAATTGTCAAACTAATCATGAGATCAATAAAACCCTCTAAAAATATTAAGTTTTAGATGCCTTCCAAAATTAAAAGTACTCGTCAAAAACTTCGATTGTACATGTGTGGGTTTGCCAAAGCAAAGCACCGTGGCAATCTTAGTAAGGCGCGAAAGGATAAAAGTGATACCGTTATACTTTAAATTGGGTACGACTTAACTAGGTTATCTCAATAGGATTGGGAACTTAGAGGCATGGGTTGGATTATAATTCATTTGATGAATTGAACAAAGTGTTGTTCGTCCAACTATCCAAGAATTACATGTGATGTAATTGACAAAGTGTTGTCTACCTAAATAACCGAGTCTTGGGCGATTAGCCAAATCTAACTCAAGATTAAGCGAAATATGGATCTTGGTCCACTAAAGGTTTCGAGGGTTGATATTTTTAAAAACAAATAGTGGGAGTATCATTTAATATAAGACCATGTTAAATGATTAAATCATAAACTTATTTTGCATATTTATATTGTAGATATCCATGGCAACTAACAACGTAACAAGCACTTTATCACTGCGATCGGTCCTTGAGAAGGACAAATTAAATGGGACAAATTTCCTAGACTGGCATAGGAACTTGAGGATAGTCATCAAACAAGAAAAGAAACAATATGTCCTAGAGGAACCCTTACCTGCTGAGGAACCTCCCCTAACGGCCACAAGAGCCAAAAAATATGCTTACAAGAAGCATCAAAGTGACGCACTTGATGTTGGGTGCCTTATGCTTGCCACCATGAACTCTGAGCTTCAGAAGCAACATGAGGAAATGGAGGCGTTTGATATGATCGAGCATCTTAAGAAACTGTACCAACAACAAGCTAGACAAGAGATGTATGTTGTCTCTAAGGCGTTATTCCAGTGTAGAATGGTGGAAGGAAGTCTGGTTGGAACTCATGTACTCAAGATGATTGGGTATATTGAGAATCTGGAGAAGCTGGGTTTTCCTTTGGACCAAGAGTTGGCCACTGACGTGATCTTGCAATCGTTGCCTGAAAGCTTCAGTCAATTTGTTTTAAATTACAATATGATTGAAATTGAGAAGACACTACCACAGTTACTTGGCATGCTTAGAACTTTTGAAGCAAATAGCAAGAAGTCTAAACCTATAAATGTTCTTATTGTGAATAAGAACAAAGGAAAGACTAAAGCTAAGAACTTCAAGAAAAACAAGAAGGTCTTTGTTAAATCTAAGCCAAAGTCATCTGCACTGAAACCAAAGGGAAGGATAGCGAAGGAAGGGAACTGTTTCCATTACGGTGAGACCGGCCATTGGAAAAGAAACTTCAAAGTATATCTTGAGGATCTAAAGAAAGGAAGTGTGACTTCCACTTCAGGTATTTTTGTTATAGAAATCAATTTATCTACTTCATCATCATGGGTATTAGATACTGGATGTGGATCTCACATTTGTGTAAATGTGCAGGACCTCAAAAAGAGTAGATTGTTGGCGAAAGGCGAAGTTGATCTCCGAGTTGGAAATGGAGCAAGAGTTGCTGCATTAGCTATATGAGATTATTATTTATCTTTGCCTTCCGGTTTATCATTGATTTTAAAAGATTGTTATTTTGTGCCTTCAATTACCAAAAACATTATTCCTATTTCTTGTTTAGACAAGTATGGATTCTCATTTATTATAAAGGACAACTGTTGTTCTATTTATTTAAATGATATGTTTTATGCTAGTGCACAAATGGTGAATGGTCTTTATTTATTAAATCTTGATATGCCTATCTATAACATAAATACTAAAAGGATTAAAAATAATGATTGTAATCCGACTTATCTCTGGCATTGTCACTTGGGCCACATAAACGAGAACTGCATATCTAAACTTCATAAGGATGGAGTATTAGATTCATTTGATTTTGAATCATATGAAACATGCGAATCTTGTTTAATGGGCAAGATGACTAAAGCCCCTTTCAAGGGACATGTTGAAAGGGCAAATGTTTTATTGGGACTAATACATAGTGATGTATCTGGACCAATAAATACACAAGCTAGAGGTGGTTTTCAATACTTCGTTACATTTACTGATGACCTCAGTAGATATGGGTATGTGTACCTAATGAAGCATAAGCATGAAACCTTTGAAAAGTTCAAAGATTTCAAGAATGAAGTACAAAACCAACTTGGCAAAAGTATCAAAATCCTTCGACCAGATCGAGGAGGTGAATACCTAAGCCAAGAGTTTCATGACTATCTAAAGGAGTGTGGGATAGTCCCACAACTCACTCCTCCGTATACTCCACAATGGAATGGTGTATCCGAGAGGAGAAATCGAACCTTGTTAGACATGGTTAGATCAATGATAAGTCATGCAGATCTTCCGATATCGTTTTGGGGACACGCTCTAGAAACAACAATTTTCTTACTGAACCGTGTTCCATCTAAATCAGTGGAAAATACACCATATGAGATATGGACTGGGAAGCGTCCTAGTATGTCTTTTATGAATATTTGGGGTTGTGAGGCTTTCGTTAGACGTCACGCCACTAACAAACTTGGACCCAAATCTGATAAGTGTTTATTTGTGGGGTATCCTAAGGAAACGAAAGGATACTATTTCTATTATCCCACCGAGAACAAAGTAGTTGTTGCTCGGACTGGTGTATTTCTTGAAAGAGAATTTATTTCTAGAAAAACCAGTGGGAGAAAAATAGAACTTAGTGAAGTTCAACCACAAGAAAACACTGAACCTGAGATTGAGATGGAAACAGAGCAGGCACCGCAATCTGTTGTGGAAGAAGTACCTGCTCAAGAGACACAAGCCCAGCGTAGGTCTGTAAGAGAACACCGGGAGCCACAGAGATATGGATTTCTTGTGACTCAACAAGGTGACTTACTACTTATTGATGAGGATGAGCTGTCATCTTATCAACAAGCTATAATGGGCACTGATTCTGAGAAATGGCAAGAAGCCATGAAATCTGAGATGGAATCCATGTATGCAAACCAAGTATGGACTTTGGTTGATCCACCTGAAGGGGTACGACCAATAGGGTGCAAATGGATTTTCAAGAAAAAGATCGATATGGATGGTAACGTACAAACCTATAAAGGTCGGCTGGTTGCAAAAGGATTCAAACAAATTTATGGTATTGACTATGATGAAACCTTTTCACCAGTGGCCATGGTTAAATCCATAAGGATCTTACTTGCAATAGCTGCATTTCATGATTATGAAATCTGGCAGATGGATGTCAAAACAGCTTTCCTTAATGGAAATCTGCTCGAGGATGTGTACATGACACAGCCCGAGGGTTTTGTCGATCCAAAGGATGCTGGAAAGATATGCAAGCTACAACGATCCATTAATGGATTGAAGCAAGCTTCTCGGAGTTGGAATCTTTGTTTTGATGATGCAATCAAAGAGTTTGGTTTTATCAAAAACGAAGATGAACCTTGTGTCTACAAGAAGGTCAGTGGGAGCGTAATCATTTTCCTAGTGTTGTATGTAGATGACATACTTCTCATTGGAAATGATATCCCTGCCTTACAATCTGTAAAGATTTGGCTAGGGAATTGCTTTTCGATGAAAGACTTGGGAGAAGCCACCTATGTATTAGGAATCAAGATCTATAGAGATAGATCAAGAAGACTTCTCGGCCTAAGTCAAAGTACATACATAGACAAAGTGCTTAAAAGGTTTAGCATGCAAGAATCAAAGAAAGGATTCGTGCCTATGACGCATGGCATTTATCTCTCGAAGGAACAGTGTCCTTCAACACCAGATGAGAGACAAAGCATGAGTAAGATTCCATATGCGTCAGCTATTGGATCTATCATGTATGCCATGATATGTACTCGTCCCGATGTATCGTATGCTTTGAGCATGACGAGCAGATATCAAGTTGATCCAGGTGAAGGTCATTGGATTGCTGTCAAGAATATCCTGAAGTACTTGAGAAGAACTAAGGATACATTCTTGATTTATGGAGGTGAGGAAGAGCTCAATATAATTGGTTACACTTATGCAAGCTTCCAAACTGACAAAGATGATTTTCGATCGCAATCTGGATATGTGTATTGCCTAAATGGAGGTGCTGTGAGCTGGAAGAGTTCAAAGCAAGAAACAGTAGCCGACTCTACAACGGAAGCTGAGTATATTGCTGCCTCGGATGCAGCAAAGGAAGCTGTTTGGATTAGGAAGTTCAGTTCTGAACTTGGAGTGGTGCCTAGCATTAAAGATCCGATAGAACTCTATTGTGACAACAATGGAGCGATCGCATTGGCTAAGGAACCTAGATCTCACCAAAGATCCAAGCACATACTTAGGCGTTTCCATTTCATCCGAGAAATCGTTGAAAGGGGAGATGTTAAAATATGCAAAGTACCAACAGATGATAACGTATCTGACCCATTGACGAAGCCACTGTCACAGCAGAAGCATGATCGTCATACTAGATCTCTAGGCATTAGGTATATGTCTGAGTGGTCTTAGTGCAAGTGGGAGATTTGTTGGGATATGCCCTAAGACAAATCATTAGATGATTGTTTATGACATACAATGTATGATTTTATGAATGGCAATTCATTATTATATATTATTCGTTTAACTGTGCAATGTGAATAAATATATATGTTAATGTCCTTAGAATACTATTGTATGAGTCTTAAAGATGTCCCTAGTCAAGTATTATCATGAATAGGGATAATGATAATACGTAGAGACTAGTATGTGTTGATTGATGAATTGTTCATTGATATGAGATATCAAATCAACACATGGGTACATGTTAGAGAACGATGTACTGGACAGACCCACCATGAGAATGCAACATGGATAGTTATATGATCGTCATATGCAATTCTCATAGTGATAATAATGTATGTAATCCTTACGACTTGTGATCATCAGAGATCCCAACATAAGGAGTTATGTATCTTGATATTGTCAAACGTTACCCGTAACAGGGTAAACTATAAAGGCAAGTATTGGATACACTACGAATTATGTAGAGGGATGTTGACTGATCGAGATAGGATTTGTCCCTCCTATATAACAGGAGATGTGTTTGGCCCTTGATCAAGTGAGAACTAAAATGCATGACCATGCTCGAATGAGTCGATATGAGATATCGAGCTTATTCGTTTATTCTAGTTCTACTTGGGGATCAAGAAATAAAGATTGAATATACGAGTATGACTATTCCATGACTCGTGTTCAATCTAAACACATGGACAAAGGGATTAAGTTACATGATTAATATTATCACAAGTTCTAAAGGTTATGTCGAGTCATTGACATTCTTGTAATTTGGGTAGCCTCGATGTGTTACTAGACACCGCTCCTTGCTTGTAACATAAAATAAGATTTTATGTAACTGCCAACATTACAAGATCCTATCGGGTCGCACAAAAGATTAAATCGAGAAGGGAAATTAAATTCATTGAATGAATTAATTAATTAAGAAGAGTCTTAATTAAAAGATTATAAAGATTTAATTAAATCATGGGTTTGGGCCCATGAGGCTTTTAGAAAGCCTTAAACCTTAATTAAATCTTATAATATAAATACAAGGTTATAATTAATTGTTTGTAACAATTCATATCTTTCCACCCTAAGCTACACACGGCCGCCTCACTCTTCTCTCTCGGCTTCTTCATAACCGAAGAGTGTAGGGTGATTTTGTGCCATCTTTTGATTGTGAATCAATTGTGTGCTTATTGTTTCGGTCTAAGAACGAGTCTAGCAACTTGTTCTTAGAGTATCCCTTCACCCGATTTGATCGTGTGGATACCGTTGAGGCAAAACTTGTTAAGTTTTGCTAGTGACTCGGAGGAGGCGTTGGACGTGGTGCTGCTCCGTGGAATCTGCTCAAACACGCTACAAGGGTGAGACCTTCGTAAAACCTTTATCCGATATGAATCCCTATGTATAGATCCGCGGTTTAGTAATCCGAAATTTTTTTTTCCGCTGCGTTGTATGCTTTAAGGATTACTTACAAACATGCACCCTCATAATACACTAACATGCTCTCAGTTCATTTAGCAATTTCATATTTAATTGCATGCAAGCATAAATGAACAGAGAGAAGCTGTAGCGCATTTATACATTCCATATACACGTAAAATGTACTCACATAAGAGCACCCAATGAATAAGCGTGTATCTGGTGTATAAAACACTCTACCGGATACTGTTACTGGTGCTTCAATCCTGGAAGCACCTCCCAAGTACAACTCGATCTCAACTCTGGATCTATGCACTTATTCAACCAGCTCTGGTACCTCGATCTGGGAAATACCTCAAATCAACAGCCCGAGCGTAACTCCAAAGCTGCTGCTACACCTGTCTTAACAGAGACAGCCCCCACACGGGGTGAACATACCAATACCACCAATCCAATAATCATAATATTACAGTTCATAATTTACAGAATGTAAATGCCATAATTTAAATGATACTCCCTGGATGACATGATCCTCATCCGGGATCCCCTGTATTGTCCATGTTCTCAAAATAACCAAAATCATCAAATTCCCAAAGCCAGTTAATCGCCACATTGATTAACTAATACCATTCCTATTATGCCAGTTCCATAGTCAATATGGTAAAATCATTATATAAGAGACCGTAGATATCACATATATCTAGCCAATGATTCCATGTTCCTATTTCAATGCTCGCTCCACAATAGCGGCATTCTAAACCCCGCGCACGCTCAACAATAGTGGCGTCATAACCGATGGTCGCTCAACGACGACAGCATCCCAAATCATTGCTCGCTCAATAGTGGCACCGCATGGCTCCCAATGTATGTCCATTTAACGCAATTACTATTTACCATGCATATCATCATCCATTTATTGCAAATACTACATACCATGCATTTCAGTGCCCATTTAATACAATTACCACATACCATGCATTTTACAGTTGCAACATTATAATAGGTTATGCTTGTACGTCATACGTACCTTATAGTTCCGTAGTTCGAGTCTGACTTCGCCAGAGTCCCACGACACGATGAATTATGTGCTAACACATAAATAGTTCATAATTAAACACAAGCATGCAACCACGTGCCCAAGCACGTTCATAACCCCCAAACATATCATCAATCCATGACGATTATCAAAACAAAAGTCCCCCGGCTAAGCATGCATAATACCCAAAATATTCCATTTTACCAGTTTAAAAGATAGCCAAAATCCCAACCGAGAATTCCGTTTTATTAAACTTTGGCTCCAACCAGTCCATTTTAAAAGTATAGCATTCCCATTGGAATATAGACGTTGCCCCGGAAACGGCTCCTTTAAACCTCGATTCCAAAATTCCGACATTTTCCAAAAAATTTCAAAAAAAAAACAAAAATCTTCGGGTGGCGATCGATCGCCACTTTCATCGCGATCGATCGCCACAGTCCAGTGGCCAAATAGAATGATCTCGCGATCGATCGCGCGTCTCCGTGATCGATCGCTAATCGCCTCGCGATCGATCGCCGAGACTTGGCAATCGATCGACAGAACTGTACATCGTCTCCAATTTTCAGCTGCTCGTCGCGATCGATCGGCCCTCCTCGGCGATCGATCGCGACCTGCGATTTTTCGAGAAATTTGAGCTTCCATGGTGTTATTGACACCCAAACTCAAAACCAACACCCCTAACTTCCTCAACACCCCTAATACACCAATTAAACTCAATAAAAACACCAAAATCAACACTTTAGATTTTTACCCAAAATCCACAAACCCAAATATAACATTAATACTCAACCAAAATCAACAATACTACTACCAAATCGAAGAAAATGACGAGGGGAAGATTAATACCTGATTATCTTCGAGAAAACCGGCTCCCGAGCCAAGCTACCAACGATTTCTCTTCCAAGGGAAGAAGAGGGGAAATGGGGGGAAGGCTTGAGCGAAGAGAGAGGGAAGAGAGGGAAGGGTTCCGTGCCAAATGACGGAATGCCGAGTCCACTTGGTATATATAGTACCAAAACTCAAAAATACCAATCTCTTCACAAATACATCACGACTCAAAAATCATCTATTTTCAATAAATACCTCCCAAACTCCATTTCCATAAACAACCCCAGTACCAAGTACTCCGGACCCCAAATCCCACCAAAGACCAAATTCCAAGGTTATCACCACGATGAGAATACAATCTCATCCCTTGGGTCCAACGACTCCAAATATCGGATTTAAAATCCCCAAGAGTCCCAAAACCACAATTAGTTCATAATTGCCACAAATATAATCCATTAAGGATTATTACCACACCGGGACTAACACCATTAATCCCCGGGCATCACACATGGTTTGAGGGGGAGAGTTATTTGTTGTATGATTTACTTGGTTATCTTGTATGTGCTATGCAATTGTTAAGGGGGAGTCATGTTTACTCACATTTCATGCATATTACATATTCAAGTTTATCAAGTTTTGTGATCATCAAAAAGGGGGAGATTGTTGAGCTTAAACACATAGTTGTGTTTAATGCTTTAATTTATCTCCGGATTATTTTTGAGTTTTGATGATCAACAAAACTTGTGTTTGTTATACTAATATTTCTATTTAGTATGCAGATTAAGTGATTAAAAGTGGATTAAATGAGAAAATCGAATGTGCAAAATGTGGGCTGGATTGCCCCAGGCGATGGCAGCCAGAAGCATCATCGCCACGCACATCGATAGAGGCGATGCCGAGGCTGGCGCGCAGGGGGAGTTTGCCCGAGGCGATGGCTTGATCGCCTGAGGCGATGTGTTGAACGCCTGAGGCAAGGTGTACATCGTTTGAGGCGATGGAAGATTTTGAGCAGCTGAGGCTACGACATTGGACTTTGGTTTAGATCGCCTGAGGCAATCGGGACGTCGCCTGAGGTGATGCGTGATTTATGCTGACCATTGAGGCGCGGCGATGGTGATCGCCTGTGGCGATGGCTGAGGCGATCGGGGAGTGATTTCAGCCTTATGTACAGCAACGGCTAGTAGAAGCCTAGTGGGCCTCCTACACTATAAATATTGATGCTTTGGAGCATTTTGAAGATAAGAAACAAGCCTACAAACTTCTACAAAGCTTTGCTAAGTCAAATTTCAAATAGCATTGCAATCTCCATACATTGTTGTTGTAATGGAGTTTGTAATTCTCTTCTTTTGATAGACTCTTGTTTTCTTCATGTTGGTACACCGTGAAGGTGTTTGAGTAAGTTGTTGTAAGGTCCTCCAACACCAAAGCAAGTTGGAAATTGTAAAGTCATCAACAAGTAAAGTTGGTGCATGTGTTGTGGCTATCCTTGGAGCCCTTAAGGCCAAGAAGACTCGTGAAGAGTGTTGTGCTCGGGAAGAGCTTTGTGTACTCGGGAAGAGTTGTATTGTGGCTAACTTGGAGCCCTCAAGGCCAAGATCATTTGTTCTAGTGGAATCTCGATTGGAGGTTATCTAACCGGGAAGAGGAGACGTAGGCGATTCATCGCTGAACCTCTATAACAAATATCCTTGTCATTTACCGCATTATTACATTACGCATTTATTTATTTATTTATTTACTTCTTCATTTCTTTTATTTATCGATTGACTTAAGCCTTCCGCAAGTGCAAACTCTTTTATTTTGCAAACTCATTTTAAAAAGTTAAAGTAGTCAAGGAATCTTATTCACCCCCCCCCCCCCCCACCCCCCCTCTTCGATTCCTACAACAACTCATAATCATAATCAACGGATTATATTACGGTTCTATAAATGTCATGCCATATAATTATCCCATTTATATGTTCCTAGGCCCTCAACAGCCCCAAAGAGCAAACACTGCTATGATACCACTAATGTAAGGACCCCTGTGCCCTTAACCCCGTTATTAGTGTATTAATCCATGCTTTTAGTGCATACAATCATATAATCAGGGGAAAACCGCTTGCTACCATAGCAAAACATGACAATAATAAAATTTCTTACATTATTTCTTATACTGTCCAATTTCCCCCAACTAAGCCCACAAACATATCATGCACCCTTATAATATACTAACATGTTCTCAGTTCATTTAGCAATTCATTAATTAATTGCATGCAACTCATGAATGAAAAGAGAAAGGCCCTTGCCTTACAACCCATATACACATATAACAGTGCTCACATGCGAGCATCTACAAATGTACGTGTATCAAATGCATAAAATATTGTGCTCAATACCGTCACTGGTACTTCGATCCTAGAAGCACCTCCAATCCATAGCTCGAGCTCAACTCCAAGCCATCGATGTACATATTCACCTGCCCAACACAGAGACAGCCCCACACAGGGTGAGCATACCAATACCACCATTCCAATAATCACAGTACGTAATTTACAGAATATAAAACTGTACTGTAACCTGTATAGTATCGTTACCACATAGGATTCCCCGTACTATCCCTGTTCTCAAAATAATCAAACCATCAAATTCCCAAAATCAGTTAATCACCACATTGATTAACTAAAACCATTCCCGCCATACCAGTTCCACAATCAATATGATTAAATCATTAAATGAAGGACCATAGATATCACATACATCTAACCAATGATTCCATACTTCTATTTTGTCGCTCGCTCCACAATAACGTCATTTAAACCTGACGCATGCTTAACAGCAGCGGCGTCATAACCGATGTTCGCTCAATAGCGACAACATTCCAATCATTGCTCGCTCAAAAGCGGCACCATATAATTCCCGATGTATATCCATTTATTGCCAATACCAGATAACCAGGCATTTCACAATTGCAATATATAAAAGGCTACGCTCGTACGTTATACGTACTTTATAATTCCGTAGTCCGAATCAAACTTGCCTTGGTCCCGTTGTAGGGTCTTCCTACCTTAACGTCATTTGAATAGCTTAACAAGAAATAAACATGCATTAAAGACATCTTAGAGTACTGGTTGCTATGTGAGCTCAAGGTAAATTACAGGCCCAAAAAGAAACTTCAATACTTAGTTAATTACATTCCCCAAAAGAATGTTAAGGCTAACAAAATCCTGTATCTATCTTCTTATGCTCCTTAGCTCACCATCTCAACCCGCCCCTTGGTCTCGATCCAAAAGTGTACCTACAGGAACAGCCCATCGTGAGCATATACATCATTACTTAACATCATGAAATAATAGCATATAATTAATGCATGGAAATATTTGATAACGTATACTTCCTGTTTAATAGTACTATCCTTCCTTGGTTGTCCCTGTGTCATAATTACGCATATGATCATTAGTTCAAGACATGAATGAATAACATCGTACTTTGTATAAATGCTCACAACAATCTATGTTAATTAGAAATGGGACTGTCCGGGTACTATTATGACAGCGGCACAATTGGTCCCCTCGCTCGACATAACACATCTTATGATACCCATCGCTACGCCTTGATAGCGGATGTATCCCTTATTCAGCGGATGATACCCATCGCTACACCTAGCGGATGTACCCCATCGCTCAGCGGATGATACCCATCGCTACACATAGCGGATGTACCCCATCGCTCAGTTATGTGAGCGGCAAGACCTTCCTCGCTTGCCCATAATAGTCACCGGACATTCGACCACTCTAAGTAGCATAGTTAAACATGCGTCATCATCTTATAAGGATCATCATTCCAAACATCATCACCGTATCGTAATTGTTATCGTAACATCATATCATCTTCGTTTATCACAATATCATCATCAATAATCATCATAAACATCATAATCATCATCATAACACTTACACAATTTAATGTATAGTCATAGTTGAGGAATATGTTACCGTTGATGCCCGTACGTTTCTTACGTACCTTTTCAAAATGTGGCGAAGTCGTAGCACTTTATCGTCTCGAAGTTGTGGGTCCTTGGGATGGTTCTACACAACCATACAATTCAATATTAGAAGCTAATCATAGTCCAATATTCAAAATTCCCACAAAAAAGCCAAAAACACACTTTTGTGTGTCTCGCGATCGATCGCCATCAAGCCCCGATCGATCGCGAGAACACACTGTCTCGCCCAACAATTTTGCACAATCCGCGATCGATCGCGGAGCTAGCGCCGATCGATCGCGGCCTCGCCGATCGATCGCGCCAAGCTCGCGATCGATCGCTGAGGCTTACTGCCTCAGCCCTGCTGCTCGCGATCGATCGCGAGCGGACGCCGATCGATCGCCGAGCTGCGGGAAATCGAGATTCGGGCACTATTCACCCTTCTCCTTCCCAAATCCAAACAAACCCACATAACTCAACAACAACCATATCCAACTACTCAAAATCAACAATACACATCATAAAACTATTAAAAATCCAACATCCCACCAAGAATCACACTAACCCAAACAAACCCATTTCAAACCCTTTTTAAAACCTTCCAAAACTTAACACACACTTCATGAACATCAATAAGTGCTATATAAACATCATAGGCACTAAATCTTACCAAGAAATGCAAGGATGAAGCTTTGACAAGGATTTCTTCCCACCTTTAGGGTTAGTTTCGAAAATGGGGAAAGGGAATTTGGGGAAAGTGATTTTGGGAGTTTGAGGGTAAAAGTGAGGTGAAAATGAAAGTGGTGGGTTATGTCTTACTTTTGACTTGTACTCCAATATCAACATGATGTATTTAAAATATATTAACATGATAAGCATTTACAAATTGAAATCAACTTCATTAAACCCACATCATCCTCATAATTAAAATTAATATCCTTAAATCATGTTACTTCTTCATTTCCCACACATGGCTTAAACATTATAATAAATCATCATATAAACATAATTAATGTTCAAGTTACCATAAATTAATTTCGGGGCATTACACCCGTGACCCGATGAATTTCGTGCTAAACACAATTAACAATCCACTATTAATTACAAGCATGGAACCACGGGCACAAGCACGTTTACAATCCCCAAATATTCCCTCAATTAATGACGATTAACCATTTTAAAAGACCCTGGGTGAAGCATGCATCGATTCCATAACATCAACACAAAACTCTCCAAAATATTGGCCTCTCGATCGATCGGACATTGAGTCTCGATCGATTGAGAGCCACAACAGATTTGGCAACAAAATTCTCTTCCGCGCGATCGATCGGCGAGACTGACCGATCGATCGCCATGCGCCTGCAATCGATCGGTCATCTTGCCCGATCGATCGCCAATCAGTGTTCATCGTCTTCTATTTTTTGGAATTACGCACGATCGATCGGGCCCTTACTGCTGATCGATCGGTGAGAACTGTAATGGCCCAAAAATGGCGTGTTACGGTTTAAAACCCCCCAATAAACAAATCCAACACCCATTTTACCATTAATCCTCAACACAAATGCCATAAAGCTTCCTAAAACAGATCAACCCAAAAATCTTCAAAATTTCAAAACTATACTCAACCCAAACCTTAACCAAACTACAAAATGCTACTACCAAATCGAAGATAAATGCGAGGGGAAGAACAATACCTTATTATCTTCGAGAAATCCGGCTCCCGAGCCAAGCTTCTAGCCATTTTCTCCAAGGGAAGAAAAGGGGGAGGGGAATGGGGTTCGGGCGTGGTGAGAGAGAGAGAAGAGAGAGATGTGAGATTCCTTGCAATGACGGAATACCGAGTCCACTTGGTATATATAGTACCAAGGCTCCAAAATACCAAGTCCTCCACAAATACATCATGATTCATTAAAAATCATATGTTTCCAATAATTATCTCTCCAATCTCAATTTCCAATACCAGCCCCAATACAAAGTACCCCGGACCCCAGATACCACCAAAAACTCAATTCCAAGGTTTTTCACCACGATGATAATACAATCTCAACTTTTGGATCCAACGATCCAAAATACCGGATTTAAAATCCTCGGGAGTCTCAATACTGTAATAAATTCATAATTCCACAATTAAAAATCCATTGAGGATCATTACCACACAGAGATTCACACCATTAATCCTCGGGCATCACAGTTCATGTGGTCCAGCCTATAAATACTCCATCATTCCCCTCATTTATTTTACTCCGCCGTGTTCTGCTTCTGAGCTAGCATTAGACGACCAAGTGACTTATCTTTAATCCTTTCCAGCTTCTATGTACCAAGTATGGCATCTTCTTCTGATGACTCCTCTTTGAGGGCCATAGACATGTATAATGAGCATGGCGAGGAAAGAATTACACTCTTCCTCCATGCTCATCATCCTCCTCGAACAACGAGGAGACTCTAAGCTCTTTATCTGCTTTAGCTACTCGTAGAGAAGAGCAGCGAGCTACCACAGAACAAGATTTGGTGAAGGCCAAAGTCCCCTGGTTCAAATTTTTTGAATCCAAGATTAAATCAGACCGGCATCTGTCCAGTATTCGTACCAAATGGGAGATTTCGAAGGGGACTTCTATTATTGCTCCCCTTTAGGATCTCGCCCTCATCTGTCTCCTAGGCTATTTTCCTTTTTACTTAGATCAACTTCGAGGAGGCCTTCGCTTTCCTATCCCTTTTTTCTTCGTTGAAACTGCTTCTTATTTTTCCATCTCTCATTCCATTATTCCCCAACAGTTATAGACTGTTGGCTGATTTCTTCATAGTTCTCTCTTTTTTCGGTTTAGCTCCCACTCCTGAACTCTTTCATTGCTTTTTTTTCAATTGAATAAGAAAAAGATCAGGCTCTTTTATTTTTCTTCCCGAACAGGGGTGAGTTTCCTCAAGAACTACCCTTCGTCGATAAAAAAACTGGAAAATATTCAACTATTTTTCCTCGTCCACTCCAGTCTTGGGATTGTCCAATGGAGTGGAAAGAACACCTCCCAAAGGGCAAATTGATCAAGGGACACCTTGAGAAGGAATTGTATATGTCGGTTCATCGTAAACTTGGTGATCAGTGTTTTAACCTAGCGGAGCAGATTGACGACAGACTGCTGTACTTGTTCTAGCTGAGCCCGAAAGGTGCATCCTTGAAAATGCCCATCGATGAGCGTTTCTGAGCACTTTTACTTGTTTGAGCATTTTGATTAATATGTCCGAACTGACCTCTGTTCACCCATTACAGAAACAAAAATGATGAAAGCTATGATGGCTGAGAAGTTGAAGGCCCAATCCAGAAGGGACGAACTTTGGGATCTTCAAATCTTCTTACTCCTCCATCCAACGAGCTTACACATGCTCTACCCTCTTTGCCGATCGTTGACATCCCTGCCTCTCCCGAGGGAGAAGGGACCCTGGCCTCCCGACCTCGCAACGGTCAGGGTTCTTCCTCCAAAACCCCTGCCAAAAAAGCTTATTCTTCCACCATTCTTCCCGTACCCCGAGCTTCTTCCCAACCTGCTCCAAGTGTTCCAAGCACTTCTCGGCCCACCTCAAGATACCACATACTCACCTGAACCTATTCCCCCCATGTCTCCCTCCTAAAAAAAATTGACCCACACATGTCATTCCCCCAACTCCCCCGACCTCAAATACCTCGGGGAGTTGGCCTTAAGTAACCTGGTGAACGAATTCAGCACTTCCTTAACCCCGGTAATTACCCTTTATTGATAATTTTGTCTCTATATTCTGTATATTTACTTATTATGTTCTTATGCAGGCCCACATGATGGCTGGTGAACTTCTCACCCGATTCCATTCAGTTCGATCAACAGATGCTAATCGCCAGAAGCAAATCAAGCAACTTGAAAATATGGGCGATGATTTAAAGAAGTCCATAAAGCTCCTGGAAGATCGGCATTCTTCTATGATGGCTGCTCAGGATGAGGCGTAGAATGCCCTCGAGGAATAGCGCAAGAGGTCGGCTGAAGTAGATGAGGCCAACAAGACCTTATCGAAACAATACAAATCCATTTCCGAACAACTTGCCCATGAGAAATCTTCGGTAGGTGATCGAAGTGAGGAGTTTTGGCTATCGAAGCAGGCTGACTTCTTGAAGTCCCCGGAGTACACCAGCATGGCGGTTGATTGTGCCTCCAAATTTTTTGGCCATGGGTTTCAAGCCTGTGCTAATCAGTTTGAGGCCAAAGGTTACCCTCCAGAAGGTGTTCCGAAGGATTTTCTTGATCTTGGGGCCGCTCTGGAAAGCCTTCCTGAAGAGCTCTTCGAGCCATATATTAGGATTATTGTTTTAATATTCTTTTTTCTATTATGATGTAAAAACCTATAAAGTGATTTTATTCATTTTGCTATTCGAAATCCTCAATCCCCAACATTTAAGTAAGTTTAAGACATGGGCCAAACGTCCCGACCCCACAAATAAAATTCATGAATAAGCTCACTACCTCGAGCATCGTCCTTAGACAATTTTATGTTTAAATGTGGACTAAACATCCCGATCCCACGAGTAAATCATTAAAATTCTGAATAAGCTCGCTACCCCGAGCACAATCACTTAGACAATTTTATGTTTAAACGTGGCCAAACATCCCGATCCCACGAGTAAATCATTAAAATTCTGAACAAGCTCGCTACCCCGAGCACAATCACTTAGGCAATTTTATGTTTAAACATGGACCATACATCCTAATCCCACGAGTAAATCATTAAAATTCCGAACAAGCTCGCTACCCCGAGCACAATCACTTAGGCAAATTTATGTTTAAATATGACCAAATATCCCGATCCCACGAGTAAATCACTAAAATTCCGAACAATCTCGCTCACCCGAACACACACACTTAGGCAATTTTATGTTTAAAACGTGGACCAAACATCCCGATCCCACAAGTAAATCATTACAATTCATAAAACGAGTTTATTTCATTGAGAACAAATTCATAAAAAAAACACAATAATTAAAATGTTACACCGCTTCCCGGATTAGCATTATTCCGAGGAGGTGGATTATTGCCTACCGGCACATCATAAAGTATTTGCCCTCCCCCAAATCTACCAGCTCCTCTTCCTCGAAAATGTCCTCCTTGGGATAGCCCTCATATGTACGGTACCCCGACCCCTCTTCTGAATCATCTAATTCGTAGCTACTTCCCGATGAGATCTCATCGGAAGGTATTGATCAAAACTCCTTTTGGGATGTTCCACCTGCTTATCCCTCATACTGAGCTCACCACCAGCTTTCGCATCTTTCCTCTGTTTCATTTTTTGGGCTTCTTCTAAATTGATATACTTAGAAGCCCTTCTCAGCTGCTCGTCATAATCCGAAGGTGGCTTCTTCGCCAAAGATCTCCCTCTCGTAGTCCCTGAGTAAAAGCACTGACCAGTATTTCGGAAGTAACATGAGGGATGCTTGATTGAATTTCTTCAAAAAATCTCGAAGAGATTCCTTCTATGCTTGCTTTATCCCGAACAGACTAATGGTTGTTCTCTTGCAACTTCTACTGCTCGAAACTGATGAAAGAAAAGTGAGCTAAATTTAGGGAATGAATTTATGATCCCTGACGACAATTGATTAAACCAAGATTGAGCAGCTCCGACAAGAGTGGTCAGGAAGACTCTACACTTCACTCCATCTGTGAGTTGGTGAAGGAGTGAAGCGTTCTCAAATCGGGACAAGTACTCTTCAGGATCTGTGTTGCCATCATAATTCCTACATTTAGAGTTCAGAAATTAGATGGTAGGGGATCGTCAATAACTTGGGGAGCAAATGGGGTGCCCCTCCGTGCTGGATAGATGTGCCCTTCCATCTTGTTGCGCATCTCCTGCAACCCATCTTTTAAGCCCCATCTTTTAAGCTGTCCATCTGGTGGTGCAAAGCTTTGTCTGCTTCTTCACCCATATGACTGGAGGGATCTTTTAACTCTTTCGCTCCTTCCTTCGGCTCCTATGAAGAGGCTAAACCCTCTTCCTCTTCCGTGGTTTTTTCTGGCTAGGTTGGAGTCATAAACTGCTTCATGACTTCCCCCACAGTTGTGACGATCACCTCAGATTACTGTTTCATAGGCATTCCTCCAGTAGGAAATGCCCGGGGATTATTTTGAAATGATTCCGCATCCTCCGCTTCCTCTTCCTGCACCTGGAATGAATAGCAGGGGGGCTTGATAAATTCACCCTCGAATTTTGTCCACGGCCCTTACTCCTAAACATGTTGTCTCGGATTTTCGCAATAAGAAAATTTTTTATACTTCAACGCCTTTGCTCTAAAACTCTTCCCACAGACGGCGTCAATGATGTGATTCGATTTTTTTCGTGTTCGGTAGATTTAAGTGTTTGCGGAAAATAAAAGAAAGACGCCAATATTTTTTTACGTGAAAAACCCTCAAATTGAAGGAAAAACCATGGGACCTAGTTCAGTATAATTTGTACTAATCACTCTTTTAATTTGTTACAGGACTTTTGACACAATATATAAGTACAAAATTACTACCCAAGAATACATGGAAAAATAATAAGAGATGACCGAACATACAAAATAATGCTCTCTTCGAAGTCCCTTTTTCTCCAAAAAACGAATCCCCTGTGATGAAACTCTCAGCCTCCTTTTATAAGGCCAATTTCAGTGTTTTATTGGCAGGAAAGCTTAGAAAACGATTTCTCCTGATCGTGGCGTTAATGTGGCGAGTGTGTCCGAGAAATCCACACCCCATTAACGCATTTTTATCTCCGTTGGTTAATTTGTTGGTTACAGCCGAGTCTTCCGCTAATGTTTGACCATTATACCGAGCAGGGTGTTTAATAGTGTTCGGCTACCTTGTGCTCGGATGTTGCTTATCCGGATATTTTCTGTTCGGTATCTGTTTGTTCGGCTTCTTGCAGGGGATTTTACCCGAGAAAGCTAATATGTCATATGGCATCAGTAGCCTTTAACTAGCATCACCTCAAAATTATCATTATCATCTATTAATTCACTTGGTAACTTGTTAGAAGCATTTGCTTATTACAAACATCGATTAACTTGATTTGTTTTTGTTCACAAATCGTCGATTTCTGTGGACGAAATATGCATAGCTCGCATGTGGATCATGGTTGTTTGCGAATCAATTTTTGGTGGTGGGTCTTTGATTTTGTGTCATTTTTCTAGTTCATCGTGGGATTTTTTTTTCTTTGTCTTTGATGTTGTGCGTGAGATTTGTTGGTTTGCTAATCTTTTTTATTTGCTTCTGATTTGGTCTTATTCTTCTGGGATATTGGGTAATTCACAAACTATCAATTTGCTAATTTGCATCGCTCAATTTTGGGGGATTTTGTGCTTCGCAAATACACAAATCTCCTTATTTGCATCAGTTGTTCTTGGGCTAAGTTCCTATTTCCTATTTGGGTTGTTTGTCGTGCTTCATCCTCTCATTTGGTTGCTTCTCTTGTATAGCAATTCATTTATCCTACTAATTTTATGTGGGTCGACATTTTGTTGCAGTTTCTTTTGGGAAGCAACTGATTTATCGACCGATTTTGGTTTAATTAAGCATTAGTAATTATTTGGAATGTGAGAAGTGTATATCAATTTTGGTTTAATTAAGCATTATTAATTAATTGGGATATGCAAAAGTGTATATAAAAGGGTATTTTAGGATGTTTAAATAATAAAAGGTTATATTGTATAATATTAAGTAAATAGGACTATTTCTAAAATTAATGTTTTGGGATATGTTAGAATAAGTAAAATTAAACATCTCAGTCACACACACATTTTTAGTAAGTTTAAAAAAACTATAAAAATAAAAAAAATAATATTCTTAATATTTTTCAATAATTATAAAGCGAACATCCCAAACTCGATCACTTCAATATTTATTTTCACAGCATTTTGCTATCGTTGGAATATTATAATGTTAAATAATATTTAATATTTAAATATTAAAAATGTTCGAATATCCCTAGCTAAGACAAACATTTAATATCATTAAATATTTGCATATCTTAATATCGATTTAATATCATTAAAATATTTTATGATATATGTACTAGTATTTTAATATATAAAATTATTGGTCTGCCTTCTTTTCTTAAATTTTTGGAACAATTCATTTCTACTAATGGCGTCGTAATTCTATGTTATATTTGCATAAATGTATCATAATAATAATTTTTTTAAAAAAAAACTAAACATAATTAAAAGAAAAGTAGTGAAAAAAATATACTATAAATTTGTAATATTTTGGTTCATCTTTTATCGACCTAAAAAAATTAAATATTTTAGCACCAAATAACATCTCAATTAATTAAAATTAAACATCTCTTTTCAATATAAATTTCTCTCACACGTACACGTACATGCACACGTCTCTCTCTCTCATACACGCACACACACATCCTCTCTCACAAACCATCACAATTACCTCTCATACAACTCTATCTCTCTCACACAACTCTCGCACACACACAACATACCTCACACACACACACCATCACATGCTGACACACACACACATAAAAAACACATAAATGGTAAAAAAAAAAATTATTTTAAAAATGGGAAAACGCATAGCTGGTATGATTTTTAAGAAAAAAACGCATACCACCTATGGTTTTACGCTACTTTGTTAAAAAAAAAAAAATTAACATTATTTTAAATTTTTTTAAAAAAATATGCTATATTTATTTAAATTAGCCCCTAAAAATAAGTTAAAATTTTGATATAGTTTAAATAAAATTCATGATCAAAACGAGTACATAATATTTTCAGATATTTTCCTTCGTATGGAATTTTGACGTCTTTAGTGATATCTTATGTCAATTTAACTAATTCCTACTCATTAATGATTACAATTATTATTTTGGATAAAGATATCTTCAATCTACTGCTGTGTCGGAATGACTTAGAAATGAAAAGTCTTCATTGTTGTCTATATAATCCCTTAAGTCTTCATGGTCTTTTATTAATCCGGGTTTATTTTTAAAAATAATTTTAAAAAAATATTAATTTTAAAAAGACCACATTTTTTTAAAACGTTGCAAAATTAACCCAAAGCACTACTCAATTTAACTCATTTCCACTCATTAATGAGTTCATCTTTTAATTTACATCAGTTACAAGATCTGAGGTCTATATAATCCCTTAAGGATGGTATCGTGCGATACAATAATGATTTTAATAATTCGAACTTTTACTAATGACTAAGCTATATTCCACAATATGTATCAAATTATTCTTCCACGCAATCTTAGGTCATTTTAAATCAAATTTATAGTTTAACTTACCGCAACAATACAATATATAAATTAAAACGAAATTAATAAATAATATTCCAATTAGTTATCATCAAATGAAGTGGTCTAGTTAGCACCGTGCTACCCTCAATAAGATCAAATCTCAAGCTAATTCGAGACTTATTAAGAATAAAAAAGGTTTTGGGTTCGATTCCTCCCGCTCTTCTAATTTTTTTTTTTCAAAACATCATCCCCTATTTGTAAGGGGGGAAAGAGAAATATTTATTTGGTTATCAAATATCAGATTCAGAATATAAATTAAGATTTTTATTTTCTTTGAATTGAACAGAAAACCCAAACCTAGCGCTGCTAGGTTTGGAGCCATGCATCTTCATTTCCATACCTCGAACACACTACTATATATACAGTATCTGGGTTCATGAAATGTATTATACAGCAGCAACACTGACCACCTTTGTTGCCCTACTACTAAGAGCAAGAAAAATGGCTTATTTTTCAGAAATAATACTCCCTGTTTTCCCGGCCATTTTCTTTCTTATCTTCCTCTACAAATGGAAATATAACAAAGATGCAAAACCCGGAAAATTCCTACCACCATCGCCAGGAAAGTTTCCTATTATCGGTAACCTTCACCAGCTCGGCACTGCCCCCTACCGCGTCCTCCAAGACTTATCCTACCGCTATGGTCCACTCTTTATGCTACATTTCGGCAACGTCCCCGCGGTTGTAGCCTCCTCCGTGGAAGGAGCACGTGAGATCATGAAAAACCAGGACTTGGTCTTTGCTACCAGGCCGAAAGTAAGCGTTGCGGCTAAGCTACTTTATGGACCGAAGGACGTGGCTTTCGCCCCGTATGGCGACTATTGGAGGCAGATGAGGAGCATATGTGTGCTTCACCTTCTTAGCAACAAAAGGGTCCAATCTTTTGGTTATGTACGAGAAGAAGAAATATCCCTTATGATCGAAAAAATTAGGGAATCGGGATCTGCGGTTATGAACTTGAGTCATACGTTTACATCGCTCACCAGTGGTGTAATTTGCAGGGTGGTGGTGGGGAGGAAATACGAGGACTTCATGGACTTTGTGAGGAAGGCTACGGAGACGGTGGGTTCTGCGAATGTAGCTGATTACATACCTAACCTTGCTTGGATTAATAAAATAAATGGGTTTGATGCTAAAGTGGATAAACTGTGCAAAAATTTTGACAACTTTTTGGAGGGTATGTTGAAAACTCGTCGTGATCAAGAAAATGAAAGGAAGGTTGTTGGTGATAACATGGGTTCAGATTTTGTGGATATATTGCTTGAATTTCAGAGAGAAAACGAAGCTACTTCTCCTATTGAGGATGATGCTATTAAAGCTCTCCTTATAGTAAGTTTTTTAATCGTTATTACAACAAAAGGTCCCAAATTCAAATCATGCACATTTAGTTTCCATTTCCCACTTTTGGGACTATAGATATAATATTGATTTAAGGTTCTGATCCATGTTTTTTCATATATAGATCAAAACTTTGAAATATCCTAATCTTTTTTTAACGTTTCATAATCGACAGGACATGTTGGTTGGTGGAACTGATACAACACAATCTGTATTAGAATGGACAACCGCAGAACTCTTAAGACATCCTCAAATCCTTGCGAAACTACAAAACGAAGTCAGACAAG
Organism: Haberlea rhodopensis; assembly: GCA_907163345.1. Classification (NCBI taxonomy): domain Eukaryota; kingdom Viridiplantae; phylum Streptophyta; class Magnoliopsida; order Lamiales; family Gesneriaceae; genus Haberlea; species Haberlea rhodopensis. The sequence goes on from CAJQUN010000002.1 coordinate 19,616,577, forward strand.
TGGCCGGACCAAAACAAGAGATAACGGAAGATGACGTAGAGAAAATGCCTTATCTAAAGGCAGTTATCAAAGAAAGCCTGAGACTCCATTCTCCGGTCCCATTACTCCCTCCCCGAGAGGCACTCGCAGACACAAAAGTATTGGGATACGACGTGGCAGCAGGCACACAGGTCATCGTCAGCGCATGGGCGATCTCAAGAGACCCTTCAGTCTGGCCAAACCCCTTAGAATTTCGCCCTGAAAGATTCTTAGAAACGAGCATCGACTTCAAGGGGCACCATTTTGAGTTGATTCCATTTGGTTCTGGTCGAAGAGGGTGCCCTGGTATTGCTTTCACAATTGCTGTTGACGAATTTGCGCTGGCAAAATTGGTTCTTAAATTTGACATTATGCTGCCGGAAGGAGTGAAGAGAGAGGATTTGGATATGAGTGAGGCTATTGGGATGACAGTGCATAAAAAGACTCCCTTGTTTGCCGTCGCCAAACCCGCATCTTATGTGGCTCCACCGACGGTTTAGGTTGCTTCTGACATGATTGTTGAAGATTCCATGCATTTTGTGAACAATCTAAAGATACTGAAATGCACTACTACTGCTTTCAATAAAACTTGTCTTTTCTTTTGCGTGGAAAATTACGATGTATTTTGTACTTTAATTTATATAATAACATATTCTATATATATATAAATTCTATCATTCAATTGTGAGCAACGTAAGTATTTTTATGTAAACTATGAAGAAACACGTGCGTCGCACGTAGAAGCAGTTTGTTTATGATGGTATTAAGGTATTAAGCTACCTAGTTTAATCGAAGATGATAATTGTGATAAAATACAAAAGTTCTGTAATCTATTGACATACATTGTTAAGTAATAAATAATAAACAAAATATTTGGTGAAGGAACTATGTAATATTATAATATTTCAGTTCGAAATGAAGTCTCTAAATAAGAACAAACTAATAGAATAAACGTTTAAACATTTTCAGTCATTACAAATATAAATTAAGTTGTTTTAACATAAACTGTGAAAATTTACATATCCACAAATAAGAGATTCAAAAAAAGGAACTAAATCACTATTGTTGACTTTTTTTGATCATTTCTCTATAGTTCATCGGCGGTAACAGGAGGACCTCCAAAGCTCATGTGATCGTATGCCATCAAATAAATTTTGTCGAATTCATACTCATATTCTGTATGTTTAAACAACAAAATTAACGATTGATTTTGTCTTTATAGATCAAATTTGATTTCATGTTTAGGGTTAAAAATCATATTGATATTTATCTTATATTATTTTTAAGTGATTTTACTTAAAAAGGTATAATGAATAATAATTGATACTTAAGATAATTATCAACAAAATTAACAGTTGGTTTTTTATGGACAAACAAACATTGTCTCTACGATTCATTGGAGATACTTGTGTTCTAATTATTCTCATTCACTTCACTTTGTGATATATCAATACTTCAAAACAAATCTTACATATTATTTACCAAAATCAATCATTTTGTCATATTGGTCTTCAAATCCTCCACTTTGAATGATAAACCATCCTTTTGTCATATTGATCTTCAGATCCTCCACTTTGAATGATAAACCATAGTTTTAATGTAGAAAATTGGTACAAGAAATTAGGAAGGAGACTTACGACATCATTTCTCAAAACAATCTACTTTCTTCCAAGATTTTTTCGTGGGTTGTCGAACACATACAATATAATATAAGAATAAGAAATTAAATAATTGTTGGTGAATTAAAAAGTTAGATTTAAAATATGAGATTTACCTTTATAATTCTTGTGACTTACGATTACTTTTCTGTAGAGTAGATGATAACTTAGATTTATATAAATGGAATTACCTCTTGCCTATTCATCTTCACCGTGTCGAGTAAACGTGTTCTTTCATCTCCCATGCTCAAATTGAGTGATTAAATGATTTCAAACAAGAAATAACTATACATTAATGGGAATAAGAATACTCTATCATTAGTTTTGTATTTAACGTTTATTAGAATTAATTTTCGTTCGTATTTGAAACGTGCTTTTAGAAAGTAGAGTGTTTAAGTATAATTGATTTATGTTTGTCATTATTTATATTATCTTATTAAAGGGGGAAGTTATGAAATGTGAATAATATAATTAATTACTCAATTAATTTAGTTTATTATTATGATCTAAGTGGGAGGGAGAAAATAATGTAAATTGAGCCATTTCTCCTCTCATTAACTTGTAATTATTTCCTTTCCCCCACAATTGGCTATAAACATTTATTTTTTTGGTCAATTAGATAAATAAACAATTTTTTTTTTTTTAATTTTAAACTATTCTATTTTGGATATTCAATGAGGAATCAGTTATTTGTGCATACATCAAATACATGTAATTGAAATCATTAAATATCTTTGTAATTAATTATCAGTAGTGCATTTCAATACATTGATTCCCACCATGAATATGATATAATAAATGAATTTAATGTATATTCAATATCCCGGCAAGGCATAGAGAATTGATTAAATGGATTGAAGTTAAACATGATAACCTCATTTTTTTTCTCATTTATACCCCTATCTATATTTCAATGTTTACTTTTTTACCCTTGACTCTTGATTTGGTTTATATTGGTTTATATATAATTGGAGGGCAAATTTGTTAATTCACAATGAAAAACTTTGCCATCATATCCAGACTTTTATAGGAGTACAGATTGGTGACGTTGGAAATTGATTGAACCTGTTTGTCATTTTTGAAAATAAATACTATTTTCTGGGGTCAATAATAATAATAATAATACATGTACCTTGTGAGTAACGTAAGTATGATTTTTTTAATGGCCATATAATTGTCAAACTAGATAATAATCATAATAATAAATAATAATAATTATTATTATTATTGTTATTGTTATTACATATCTTCTGCCCGAAGGGACATTTTTTAAAGAAAGTGATGACATTCGAAATTGATTAAACCAGTTTTTCATTTTTGAAAATAAATAATATTTCTGGGGTCAATAATAATAGTAATAATAAATACATTTCCAGTCTGATTACTTTGAGACGAATACAAGACCATAAATTTCAAAAAAATTGAAAGCTATCATAAAAGAAAATATTCATTTATAGCAAACAAACTTAAAAAAATTATGTGTCCTTCCAAACCCCAAACCAATATTTTTTTTCTTCAAAATACTCAATAAATTTTCGATGTTTCAGAGTCATAACTTAGGAAAATGAGATCTATAAAAGTGTGTTGGGAATGAAATTTATGCTTAATTTTGTTTTTGAGAAAGATTTTTATTTGACAGGTGATTTTTAATAGTGTGCAAAGATTTTTTTTAAAAAAGTAGAGCATATTATGAAGTGTAATACTATAATGTGCATTGTCACGCCCAAAACAGGGGTTGATAACACCCGTATTGATTTCAAATAGCCGTTCAAAATCAACAAGCCTCATAAAACAGAATTTAACAAAAATCTTTTATTCCGTAAAACAGAATTATTGTCATTAGCACTTTGCTCTTAAGGTTCAAGAGGTGACTCACATGCACGCGGCACACTGCCACATAGGTTCAAAAGGTGGCCACATCATTTAGCACTTTGTCCGGCCAGTTCACAAGATGTCTCCTACATGCGTAGTATTTTGTTCCGTATAGCACTCATCTCCCGATATTTCAAATTTCATAGCATCATAGTTTTAAATTCAACTCACATAATCGATTGAGTTTTCAACACATGATAACGATTTTCAAAACAAGCCCACTTATAGATCAGAAACGAGTCATAGACGTGTTTGAACAGATTCTGGATTGTGAACCATGTGAATCTCCTTCTCCTCCTTAGTTGGAATTTCCAAAAATTGGCAGCGCTGCAAATTAGCCCGATGAAAGAAGCTTTTGCGACAAACACAATCGTTGGATCAAGCAGAATTTGGTCAGCACGTACACAAAGGAGTTATTCTAATTGTGCATGGTGGAAATCGGGTTTTGTGGTAGATTGAATTGATTTCTGGATGACGAATGGAAACTACTATTTTTACGCATATAATCAGCACAGTCTGCTTGCGGAGGCCATTGACAAAAATTAACCGTTGGATTGGGTCAAATTTGGATAGCATGTTTAGAACATCTTGTGGTATATTTTGAACAGTGGAGATCTGATTTGGATATCTTTGTGTGTGAATATTTGAAAAATTATGGCTGAATAACGAAGTAAGTTTTCGAAAATTTTGCATGAAAAGTTTGTGTGCCTTTTGGGAGAGATTTTTGAGATTTCTTTCTTATTGGAAGGATGATATTTTGAGTGTTTCTAATGTATGAGGATCTCAATTGATTATATGATATGATCACATGGTTTCTGTTTAGCCTTAAATGCATTGTTGATTTTAATGCTTTAATCTCCAATTTATTTTTGGGTTTTGATGAACAAAACTTGCATTTATTGTATTAATGTGTCTACTTAGTGTACATTATTAGACTGACAATTTGGTTGAGAATACCAATTGGAAGAGGACACAAGTCAAACAATGACACTTGTGTATTCTTAGGACAAGCGATGAATTTTATCAAAAATGATATTGAGCTTGGACAAGAAATGATGATATCAAGGAACAACCAAATTAAATGTTCAGTGGTGATTGAAACATATTTTTGTATTGGGATGAAAACACACTGACCAATGGCCCGTTAGTGGGAAAATTCAAATAGGAGTCACTTGGAGCGCGGTGTAGTATTTTGATGATATCTCACGCCTCGGTGATCTGAATAACGTGATTCTAAATATGTTGAAAAGCCAACTCAAAATGTTATATTTCATTTTCAAACAACCCAGTCCAATTCGGATTGCATCATAGAGCAAATTGGCATTAAAGTCACAGCAAGTGCAAATTGCATTCACCTTGAAGCAAAGTTGGAGCAGCTGGAGCATTTTGAGCATATCTCTTTCATACCTTAATGGAATTTTATGATTTTGGTGTCCACGCGTAGGCAAGAGGAAGGGATACAACTTTAATGTTTACAACGTTTACCATAAATGAGCTTAAGGTGGTCGAAACGTGCAACGTTTGTGAATCCTGTGCGCAACAAGCACTTTGGCCCAGGCGATCCAGAATTTTTCTAATGGAAAAAGTTTTTAAGGTAGATCAACGCAGTAAATGGGGAGATCGCCTGAGGTGACTTGGGCCAATTTTCAAATTTTTGCATGTTAAACCAATGCAATGGATGGACAGATTCAGACGATGTCACACATTTTTGGTCAAAAATATCTCATAACGGCTCTAAACGGCTAGTATGATCCTTGCGAGCCTCCTACTCTATAAATACAGACAACTGGGATCAAGTTTATGACAAGAAACAAGAGGATACAATACAAGAAAGCTTTGTTCAATCAAATTCAATCTAGCATTGCGAACTTCATACATTTGTATTGAGAATTTGTAATTCATTTCTTGTGTGAGAGCTTTTGTTCTTCATCTGTAAACATCTTGAATGAGTTATTTGTTGTAGCTCACGAGTTGTGCATCATTGTAAGGTCCTCCAACACCGCGCAAGTTGGAAAATTGTATAAGTCACCGACAAGTGACGTTGGTGCAAGATTGTGGCTATCATTGGAGCCTTTAAGACCAAGAAGACTCAGAAAGATTGTGTATGGCTATCCCTGGATCCCTTAAGGCCAAGAAGACTCGTGAAGAGTTTGTGACTCATGAAGAGTTTGTTTGTGGCTAACTTGGAGTCCTCGAGGCCAAGATCGAAGGGTTCTAGTGGAAACTCGGTTAAATATTTTATAACCACGAAAAGGAGACGTAGGCAATTCATCGCCAAACTTCTACAACATATCATTGTGTCATTTATTGCTTTCATTTACTTACGCTTTTCATTATTGCTTCTTATTGTTCATTGATCAATTGATTTGAAGTCTTCCACAATGCAAACTCGATTATTTGCAAATCACATTAAAACCACTAAAGTAGCCAATGAACCTAATTCACCCCTTCTTAGGGTCCAACAAATGGTATCAGAGTCAGGTTTGGTTTTTGCTTTTAAACCAAAAATGTGTACGACTAATTTAGCTAGTGAGTTTGCTGAAGGTCAATCGACCAACCTACATCCGCTCTTCACAGGAAATAACTACGGATATTGAAAGAATATAATTTCTCTATATATTCAGTCTGTAGATTATGACATATGAGAGATTATTGTGAACAGTCCACATATTCCTTTAAAGGAAGTTGAGGGAAAGAAAGTTCCAAAGAAATGAATGAGTTTACAAAGGTGGATATGATCTTAATCTCTCAAAATGCTAGAGCAATTAATATTTTGCATTGTGCTTTAGATATAAATGAATACATATCTCGATGTGCTCAACTGCAAAGAAATTTAGGACAAACTACAAATTTGCATGATGGCACAAACCAAGTCAAGGAGACAAAGTATCGACCTCTTGCAACTCAAGTACGAAACTTTTGAGATGGAGACCGGAAAGAACATTGATTCAATGTTTAGAATGCTCACTCAAATCATCAATGAGTTAGCCCAACTTGGTGAAAAATATCCTCCCAAACAAATATGGAGAAGAACACTAAGAGCTTTGCCTAAGGAGTTGGATGCCAAGAGGACGACAATCATTGAATTCAACAAAAGAGATAGTGATGAAATCCATGGAACCTTAGTGACTCATGAGTTTGAAGTGTCAACCCGGAAGGAAATAAAGAAAGAGGAAAACATATATAAAGGAAAGGACGAAGAGGATGAGGAGATGACCTTGTCCACAAGAAAGTTCAAGAAGTACTATAATAATATAACAAGCCAAAGACCTCAGGTACCACCAACAATGCTTCCAAAATAGAGCTAACTTGTGTCAATTGTCAATATAAAGGTCATTATGCTAATGAATGTCCTAGGAAGAAGAATGTGGATAAGGGGAAGAAGAAAACTCTAATGACTATATGGAGTGATAGTGACTCCGATGATGAAGATGTAGCTAATCTTTGTCTAATGGTTCTTGGCAATGAAGAAGAAGAAGATGATGATGTACCTTCTTATGATGAATTACTTGATGCTTATAATGAACTCATTGATATTCTAGTAAAAGTTAAGAAAAGTAATAAAATTCTAAAACTAGACTTGTCTAAAAGGGAGGAAGAAAAGATCACTTTAAAAAATCAAGTGCATGATTTAAAGACATCATTTGCCAAGTTTAATGATAGTAGTTTAGAGTTGGATGAATTTTTGGCTAGCAACGATATAACCTCAATAGAGCCGGACTAGGCTTTTCAAGCAAATCAAAAATATTTTCAAGTTTGTTGGCTAAAGTCAAGCATAACCTCCCTACTTGCACTTATTGTTGTAAGGTTGGACATGTTAGAAACAAATGTAGATTTGTCAAAAATCAATACCAACCAAACAAGATGTAGAAGTGGATTCCAAAGTCCCCAATTTTAACTAACCAATAAGGACCCAAATATAAAATGCGTACCAAAGATCCTCCTATTATAAGTTTGTTTAGTGGGAACTACAAAGTGATAGAGGATGAAGAGACTAGCACCTCGATGGAGGAAACTATCAAATGCACCACAACAGAAGATGCTCGAGGCATATGACCGATGATAATTACTTACTCTTGTCATCCGAGGTAAATTTATTGAAAGCATGATAGAAGTATAATTAGCTCTTTTCTTTGTTTGATGTTTCTTGAATTGTATATCATGATTGTTGCGTAAAATCCTTTACCACAAGCGCACGGTGGTCAAGTTTTAGTTTAAAAGATGTCGAACTCACAGAGATTGAATATAAAGTTAAATCTAAGTACTGAATTAAAATAATCTTTGTTTTATTTAGAGAATCGAATGGTTGAGTGTTCTATGCAAATAATAAAAATCAATTAACTAACGATGATCGAATCTTAAGTTGGGGAAAAATCAATTAGAGACGAATCTAGGAGTTCGATTTCACTTGTTCATCTACTACACTTATCATTTCTTGATTTCAATATTATGGATTTTCCTAGTTTACTAGCCGAGAATTCTTATTTATTTTCTACCCCCTCTCTCGAGTGTTAAGCAGAAGTAATCATCTAACATTAATCTTGATATCTCTATCTAAGATAAATTATCAAACAATTGTAAATGCACAGTATTCCTTTAACGACTTCTATGGAGTTATAGGCCTCTCGAACAATATAATATGAACCCCTTCTTTCCTATTCACAACCCCCTCTCTTGAGTGATAGATCACAAATATAACATCATTCAATCAATGGCCAATAGATTAAAAGCATTAAGAACAGAGAAACACAAATAAACCATATGGAAATCCAAATACTTCAATCAATTCATAATAAGCGTAGTTTCATAACAAGTTACATTGTTCTCCTAGAAAAATAGAATTAGCTCATGCTAGAATGAATTAAACACATAGACATGTTTAAATAATCCATAAAAACTGATAAAAGTTTAGAAATACAAAACAATTTAGAAGCTATTCTTCGCTCTCCGATGAACGCCTCGTCTCGTGATGAAATATCTACTTTTTACTCCGAGCCGTCGTCGTTTATTTTCTCCTTCTCCAACCCTAGTCTCTTATCCTCTCCGTCTGAATGTGTGTTGCTGAATGAAGCTCCTCTTTCCTTGTTTTCTTTCCTTTTAAATCCCGTGCATCAGATAAGGAGAGCAGCAAAAATTACCAAAACTCTTTTGGCGTAATTACGCCACTAAACTGGCGTAGCTACGCCTGGTGATGTATTAAAAACATGGCTTCCCACGTGACTGGCGTAATTACGCCATGGTATTGGCGTAACTATGCCTCAACTGGCGTAACTACGCCCCAAAGTGGCGTAACTACGCCTAACCAAAATCTCAAATGACGTAGCCTTGGCGTAGCTACGCCTAAAACTAGCGTAGTTACGCCAAATGTAACTTTTCAAATATGGGATTGCCATAGTCTTGGCATCTTTACGCCTGATAATGGCGTAGCTATGCCATCTTTTGATGGAAACCTTGGAATTTTGACTTCAATTCACTCATTGCACCCTTTTAGTCCACAAATCACGTAGTTACCTGGATTCCTGCAGGACAAGACATAACAATACCAAAAGCGTAATTCTGATCGAAAACTAGCACTAAACCATATAAAATAAGAGGAACTATAAATGTATAAAATACACTTATCAATGATTTTGAAGTGATGTTCAGTTACTTTGAAGGAAATTTTGATGTGATTGAGCTTTAAGTACATTTGATTATGATATCATATTTAGAAGAGCTAATTATATTTTCCATATGCATTTAAAGAGCGATTGCTAAATTCATTGACACGAATTAATTGTGGTCAAGAATTTGTGTAGCTCAAATATTCATTCGAAGTGCATTGCATTTCCTCTTAACATGTGCATATTTTGTGACTCTCTATTCTCAAATGTGTTAGAACTTTCATAATCATACATAATGGTTTATATGCTTGAGTTTTGTGAATTGAGTTTTTGTTGAATGCTTAAACATGATATGACTTGATTACGTGCTCATTTTTGTTTTGCACAAGTTTATGATTGAGATTAAGTGTTATCTTCTTATGTAACGAATTTTGTTGCATATTTAAATTTGTTTTTATGCATATTTATATGCTTAACTCATTATGGTTATAGGAGTTTGTTTAAAAACTACCTATCATTATTTTCCTAATCTTGATCTCATTATATGTGCCTTAGTTGTTGGCCTAGTCCCGTGATGCCATGTTATATTGTTTGAGACTTTGCCATGAGCTTTAAAAAGTTTCTTCATGATGCTATAATTGTTTTATGCTTAAATACATGAATTTATTTGATCAAAGCATGGTTAATGTGTTTTAAGTTTTCCTATTGTCCTAAACATGTTTTGATTGTTCAACATGAGCTCTAATTTGTTACACTTGATCATGAGCATGTTGAGTTCATTCACCTTCAAATAAATTGGTGTCAAAGCTATGAGTTGATAAATTTTGATGTTTAGATGATCATGAGCATGTTATTATATGATCTTTTTGTATTTATCATGCTTCAATTTGTTTAGATCACTAATTATTTGTTATATGTGATTTAATTGCTTAGATGAACTTACTTTAGTTCACTTACCTTCAAATAAATTGATTGCATGCCTCTATGCTTGAGTTAATTTTTAGTTGATTAAGCATGAGATTATGCGATGAGTTATAAGTTAAATTTTCATACTTCATGATAGCATGTCTTAAACTAAGTAAAACATTGCATGAGACTAAATTTATTATTTGCTTTGAATTTACTTTGAAAATGCAATGTGCAATTTAATTTATATGATTAAGAATGCTTCAAATGTTTGTAATCAACATTATATTATAGGAATATGACTTAAGAACTTTATATTTCTTTATTGTTCCTATGTCCTAAATGATTTTGATCTCATCGATCACATGTGCCTTATAAACTTGTAATTGTTTTTTATGATGATGCATTGAGCAATTTAATGTTTATTGAGCATGAAAAGCATGAATGTTTATCGCTTAGTCAATATGCTATAATTATTGTCAAATAATTGATGACTGCCTATATGATTTAATGATTCATCTATTTGCTCAAGGTCCCTAGATTATGCTTAGTACGATTGCATTTAAATATTAAAACTAATTGACATGTTGCTAATTATCTTAAACACATGTTTGTCTTCGTCTTAATAATTTAATCTTATGCTTGTTATAACTATTACATGCTTGATGAGGAACATGTGCTTATTTTTAGACTATGGCTTTGTGTCAACATATATTTGTTGCTACCTTTGTGGAATTAAAAGAACATGCTCCCTTAATTTGTTTATTTGAATATGTGTTCCTTGCTTAATGATTTATATGAATGTTCAATTTTATGACCCAGTTGTGTTTAAGCTTTTTAATATCATAAAAAGGGGGAGAATTTGTGCTATTTTACATGCATGTTTTTAGGGTGAGAGTTTTTGAAATATGCTTGTATGGCTAAACTTGTATATGATATGCATTTGTTAAAGGGGAGCCTTGATTTGTCTTATTCCATGCATATATCATTTACAAGGTTAACAAGTTCTGTGATCATCAAAAAGTGGGAGATTGTTGATAGTTAAACGTGTTATTGGGTTTAATGCTTATTTAATCTCCAAATTATTTATGGGTTTTGATGATCAACAAAACTTGCATTTTTTGTACTAATGTGTGTACTTAGTATATAGGGTTAGATTGACAATTTGGTTGAGAATACCAATTGGAAGAGGACCTAAGTTACACAATGACATTTGTGTATTCTTAGGATAAACGGTGAATCTTATCAAGAATGATATTGAGTTTGGACAAGAAAGGATGATATCAAGGCATAACCAAATTAAGTGCTCAATGGTGTTGACATATATTTTTGTGTTGGGATGAAGACTCACGGACCAGTGGTCTGTTCGTTGGAAAATTCAAATAGGAGTCACTTGGAGCGTAGTGTAGTGTTTTGACGATATCTGACGGCTCGATGATCCGTATAACGTGATTCTAAATAGGTTAAAAATCCAACTCAAAATGCTATATTTCATCTTCAAAAAACTCAGTTCAATTCGAACTGCATCATGGATCAAAATGGCATGAAAGTCACATCAAGTGCAGATTACATTCACCTTGAAGTAAGGTTGGAGCAGCTGGAGCATTTTGAGCATATCGCTTTCATACCTTAATGGAATTGATGATTTGATGTCCACGCGTAGCCAAGAGGAAGGGCTAAAACTTTGATGTTTACAACATTTCCCAAAAATGAGCTTAAGGTGGTCGAAAAGTGCAAAGTTTGAGCATAATGAATCATGTGTGCAACATGCATTTCCACCCAGGTGATCCAAAATTGTTCTACGGAAATTTTATTTAAGGTAGATCGCCACAGGCGATGGGGAGATCACCTGCGGCCACCTGGGCCAAATTTCAAATTTTTGCCTGTCAACACCGAGGCGAGAGAAGGAAAGTTTCAGGCGATGGCACGTATTTTTGGTCAAAAATACCTCATAACGGCTCTAAACGTCTAGTATGACCCTTAGGAGCCTCCTACTCTATAAATATGGAATATTCGGCTCAAGATTAAAACAAGAAACAAGAGGATACAATACAAAAAGCTTTGTTCAATCAAATTCAATCTCACATTACAAACTTCTTACATTTGTGTTGTATTGAGAATTTGTAATTCGTTTCTTATGTGAGATCTTTTGTTCTTCATTTGTAAACATTGTGAAGATGGTATTTGTTTTAGCACGAGTTGTGAATCGTTGTAAGGTCCTCCAACACCGCGCAAGTTGAAAAATTGTATAAGTCACCGACAAGTGAAGTTGGTGCAAGGTTGTGGCTATCTTTGGAGCCCTTAAGGCCAAGAAGACTCGGGAAGTGTGTGTGTGGCTATCCTTGGAGCCCTTAAGGCCAAGAAGATTCGTGAAGAGTTTGTGACTCGTGAAGAGTTTGTTTGTGGCTAACTTGGAGCCCTCAAGGCCAATATCGAATGTTCTAGTGGAACCTTGTTAAACATTTTATAACCGGGAAGAGGAGACGTAGACGATTCATCCCCGAACTTCTATAACATATCCTTGTGTCATTTATTGTTTTCATTTACTTTATGCTTCTTATTTTTCATTGATCGATTGAATTGAAGTCTTCCGCAGCGCAAAGTCGATTATTTACAAAATCACTTTAAAACCCCTAAGTAGCCAAGAAACCTAATTCACCCCCTCTTAGGTTCCAACAGTTTCGTTCCATAATTAACGAGCACCTTCCTTCGATAGAATATTCTAACCTAATTGTTGCACTTTCATGTGAAGAATTTCTTTGACACTCTTTTTGGTGAAGATTTTGGGTCTACACATTCCTTCCTCCTTATTGAAGCTTCGTCATCGAAATTTGAGTAAGTTCGATCTTGAAATATTAGGGGTACTTCTCTCGCATTATTTCTTCTAGTTCCCAAGTGGCTTCTCTTTCCGTATGATTTGGCCATAAGACTTCAACATATTGACTAGTTCTTTGGCTCACACTTGGTCCTTTGAATCCATGATTCGAGTCAGGATTTCTTCGTATTTTCGATTATTGTTCAAGTTCCCCTGGGCTACTAAGAGTTCATATTCGAGCACATGATTCGGTCGATAATTTACTATGTTAGTTCCGAACTTTATCGATGAGATTTTAAAGATGACAAAACATATCAGACCGGATTGAGAGAAATCAGACTGACCAGATCGATCGCCCAAAACAGATCAAGCTGATAAGATGACAAAGGATATCAGAACGGATCGAGGGTAATCAGACTGACCAGATCGATCGCCCAAAACAGATCAAGCTGATAAGATGACAAAGGATATCAGACTGGATCGAGGGTAATCAGACTGACCAGATCGATAGCTCAAAACAGAACAAGCTGATAAGGCATATCACATATCAGACCGGATCGATAGATATCAGACTGACTAGATCGAAGCTTCAGATCGATCTCAATCTTTATCAGATCAGAGCAGTCAAGGATGCATAAAGAGTGGCTCTTCAGTCCGAATCATTAACGGCTATTTATTGTAGCATTTAATGTCGCAATTAATGCTACAAAGGACCAAAGACTGAAGATTACCATAAAATGTAAGAAGACAAAGAAGAGCTTACCTGACAGTCGCCGAAAGCATGAACCAGAACGGCAAGTATCCTGAAGAAGAAGAATGTAGCTTACTCAGAGATTAAGCAGAGTCAAGAGTTACACATTAAGGGAAATAATGTCGTTGGTACATGCAACTATAAAAGGATGCAACAACAATACAGAAAAGTACACAAGACAAGACTCTCGCTGATCAATCAAAAACAGCACAAGCGTTCAAGCTCAGAATCTCTCAAGCTGAAATTATTCTTAAGCACGATTACATTGTAATATTTGATCATTTAGGATCACTGTGCGCATCTTGTGTATTCTGTATTGAAAAATAGAAGTGAGAAACAAATTATAACTGTCAGACAGAGAGTGTCTGAACACATCGAGTGACTAGGAGTTTCAGTCTGGTAGTGAGGTAAATCCAGCTGAATCGGGTTTGTACAACAGGATTGTATAAATCAAAGTCTTCTAGTAGAAACCTTCCTTAATTGGAAGAAGGGGAGACGTAGAAGGATTACACCACCTTCGAACTTCCAGAAACATATCCTGTGTCTTATCTTTCTGCACTCATTCTTTCGTTCAAGTCATCGAGCCGTTCTTACAAATATAAAAACAGACCGTTCCGCACTTATACATTCAGTGGTCTGTTCTATAAAAGAGTTGATTAAGAAACAGATTTCTTTCACTAATCCGAAAGAAATCACAAGGGATTAAATTTTACAAGGAGTGTTCATTCACCCCCCCTCTAAACACTCCGGACCGATCCTAACAAGTGGTATCAGAGCAGGTTATCTTAATCAGCACAAAGACACTTGAGCTGATGGCATCATTCAACAAAATTCCTATGTTCTCAAAAGAAGACTATGATGACTGGAGAATCAGAATGCAAGCTCATCTAGCAGCTCAGGATGACGATATGTGGTTCGTCATCACTGATGGACCAATGAAGATTCTGAAAGTCAATACAGCAGTCGCCATTACTGGTGGAGAACCACAAATGGTAGAGAAGGACAGATCCCTCTGGACGAATGAGGAAAGAAAGAAAGCAAATCTCGACAACGTTGCCAAAGACATCTTGTTCAAAACATTGGACAAGAACATGTTCAGCAAAATCAAAATGTGCTCTACTGCCAAAGAAATTTGGGAGAAGATAGCACAGCTATGTGAAGGCAACGACCAGACCAAAGAAAACAAGCTGACTGTTGCTCTTCAAAGATTTGAGAGCATAAAGATGAAGAGTGGAGAAACTCTAAATGAGTTTGATGAAAGAGTCACTGGTATCATTAATGAACTGAATGGTCTGGGCAAAGAATACTCAAACAGAGAGATCGCTCTGAAAGTTATGAGAGCCCTGCCAAAAGAATGGGATGTTAAGACCATTGCAATGAGGGAGTCCAAAGATCTGAACAAGGTTGAACTTCATGATCTGTTCGCAGATCTTAAAGCATATGAGTTCGAACTGATAAGCAGAGGTGAAGCAGAGCCATTCATCTCTCAACCAAACAAAGCACTGGCAGCTATTCCAGACCAGATCGCCTCCACATCAGATCGATCTATCGAACAGATAAGTAATGATGCTATGTCATTATTTATCAAGAAATTTGGTAAATTCATGTCTAAAAATAAGAGGAATTTTAAACATTCTCATTATAAATCAATAAAGGACGATGCTGTTAATGATCAGGCTTGCTACAATTGTGGTAAGACCGGAAATTTCATTGCAGATTGCACCAGACCGAAGAAAGAAGAACGGAAGGAGAAGCATCGCGATGACAGGAAAAAGAAGCACTAGACCGCAAAAATCATGGAAAATCCCAAAAGGTCCTAGTAGCTGAAGAAGGAAACAGCAAGTGGGCTCAGACTGACTCGATTCAGAAAGCTCCGAATATTCTTCCAGCGAAAGCGAAGAAGATATTCAATGTCTAATGACAAATGAAGAGATGAGTCAGACAGACGAGGTATTTGATTTTGACTCAAATGAATTTACATGTGAAGAGCTCATGTCCACACTGCAAGACATGGCTAATGATTATAGGATCTTAGCTGAATCATTTGAGAAAAATAAAGCTAAAGTCAATGATCAAATGGATGAGCACAACAAACCAAGCTGCTCTGAGCAGGGTGAGTGCAACAATCTCCAGATCGAGCTGAATAAGCTGAAAATCTTCTATGATCAGCTCCATGAAGAAAATAAGAGAATTAGCACACAAAATGCTAAGCTTTCTCATATATTAAAAACATGGACAAAATACAGAACATCTTTGGAAGAATTACAAGAGGTACAAAGAAACGTTGGTGATTTCACCGGCATGGGCTTTGACACCAAAGAATCCACCAAAGATGAATCTGAACTGTTGCTGGTAAAGAACAAAATCAAACAAATGACATTTGTTAAATCCAGCACAGTATATGAGACTGAAGCACCTACGATTCAAACGGGAGTCTCTTTCGTAAATCAAGGTTTGAGAAAAGGAATTGGATATGTCAACCAAGCCAAAGAAAAGGCACCAGCAAGCTTTGCATCTTTCAGACCAAATCTAAGGGTGCAAGATCGAAGGCAAGGAAGACAATACAATTACTACAATTCAAAACCAGTTCAACGAAGATATAGACTACCCAATGAGAATCAAAGGTTTCCATATCGCACACATTATCACACACAACATCGAAACAGACCAGCTCACAGCACACCACACACACACAAGCCATTAAAGCTGATACAGGTGTGGGTTCCCAAAGGGCTAATCCGTTCTGGACCCAAATAGGATTGGGTACCAACAATTATTATGTTTGATGACAGGTACCGAAAAAACTTGCATCAGACTGGTACTTGGACATCGGCTAGAGATCAGGTCGAGAGGACGTTATCTGCTCGTATTGACTATTTCGTGAGCTGGGATTAAGCGACTGTCGTGTTCAGATTAACAGTTTGTGGTGTTTATGAAGGTCAGCCCTGCCAATGTAACAAGTCAGCCCGGTTCTGAGGTTTAAGTCCCCTGGAATTTTTCCTAAGTTGTTAGGGCATGACAGCCCCATGCGGCGTTTGGTTCTATGCGTGGGATTATTTTTAAGTTAGTATTATGGGTCAATCCAATATAAAACCACGGGCCGGCTCGGCTGCTATAAGTGGTCAGGACGTTCGTAAATTTGCGATAATAGAATATATTTTCTCGTCACATGACTGGAAACATCGAGCTGATGTCTGAAGTTACAGAATGTACTGGACCCAAGATCATTTTCGGAGATAACTCAAAGGGTAAGACCTTGGGCAAGGGTAAGATTGTCCATGGTAACATTATTATCAATGATGTGCTGTTAGTTGAAATTCTGTGCTATAATCTGATTAGTATAAGTCAACTTTGTGATAATGGTTATGCTGTAGAATTTCACAAACATACTTGCACTGTTAAATCGTCAGATGGTATGACCATGCTTGTAGGAATCAGAAATGGAAATACATATAAGATTAACTGGAATCATGCTCAACCTGATAATCCTACTTGCTTCATCGCTAACAATGATAATAAACACTGGCTATGGCATAAACGCTTGAATCATATCAATTTTAAGACTATTTCTAGCCTGTGTAAACATGATTTAGTTATCGGTCTGCCCAAGATCGATTTTGCTAAGGATAAGATCTGCGAAGCTTGCCAAATGGGCAAACAGATCAGATCATCCTTCAAAAACAATAATGCCAAATCCTCCTCCCGTTTTTTAGAACTATTGCATATGGACTTGTTTGGTCCTATACCAATAACAAGTTTAGGGGGAATGCGGTATACTCTTGTTGTTATTGATGATTACTCACGCTTTACATGGACTATATTTTTTAGCAGTAAAGATCAGACCGGTCCAAAGTTAATCAAGCTGCTGAAACGCACTCAGAATGAGAAATCATCCAGCATAGACAGGATTCGAAGTGACAAAGGCACTGAGTTTTCAAATCAGAATCTTGAATCCTTTCTAGAAGATCATGGAATTAAGCATGAGTTTTCAGCCGCTCGAACTCCTCAACAGAATGGAGTTGCAGAACGAAGGAACAGAACGCTCAAAGAAGCAGCAAGAACAATGCTTGCTGATTCTGGAATTTCACAAAAGTTCTGGGCAGAAGCTGTAAATACTGCATGCTACACTCAAACTCGGTCTATGATTAACAAGAAGCTGAATATCACTCCATATGAAATATGGACTGGTAACAGACCGTCTATTTCTCACCTTCATGTATTTGGCTGTAAATGCTTCGTTCACAACAATGGTAAGAATAATCTTACAGCATTTGAAGCTAAGTCAGATAATGGAATATTCTTAGGATATTCATCAACTAGCAAAGCTTATCGAGTTTTTTAATAATCGAACCTTAACTGTAGTAGAATCAGTTCATGTAGTTTTTGATGAATCTTTGTGTGTTGAGGGTAACAAAGAATCAATTCAAAATCAGATGGAAAACATCCATCTCGAAGCTAACAGTGATGATGAGATTGTAGCTAACAGGTCAAGAGACAATCCACCAGAACCTGAAGTACCAGCCAGATCGGATCAAGGCAATGAAGCTTCTTCAGATCGAGCCGATCCGGATGATCCAAACTATCATATCAAAGAAGATGTTGATCATACCACTACTACTACTCATCCGGCTGGACCAGACAATCCAGAGTCAAGCTATCGATGGACTAAGAGGCATCCACCTAATCTAGTGATTGGAAGTCCCTCTGCACCGATTAGAACCAGAGGACAGATGATGGATGAGTTCACTCATGCTGCCTTCATCTCAACTCTGGAACCTAAGAAGATCGATGAAGCTCTGATTGATTTCAACTGGATTAAGGTCATGCAAGAAGAGCTTAATCAATTCGAACAAAATCAAGTTTGGAGTCTAACCCCCAGACCAAGCGACCTGCCTGTTATTGGAACCAGATGGGTTTTCAGAAACAAGCTGGACGCAGATGGAACTATGGTTAGAAACAAAGCCAGACTGGTGGCACAAGGATTCCAACAAGAAGAAGGAATTGACTTCGATGAATCATTTGCACCAGTCGCCAGACTTGAAGCAATCAGAATCTTTCTTGCATATGCTGCCTTTAAAGACTTCAAGGTATATCAGATGGACGTCAAGAGCGCCTTTCTTAATGGTAAGCTTCAGGAGGAAGTTTACATTGAGCAACCTCCTGGATTTCAGAACCACTCATTCCCTAATCATGTATACCTACTGAATAAAGCAGTATATGGTCTGAAACAAGCACCAAGAGCCTGGTATGACACTCTATCTCAATTTCTGCTGAACCATGATTTTTAGATCGGCTCAGTTGATAAAACTCTCTTTAAATTTATTAAGGGGGAACATACCCTGTTAGTTCAGATTTATGTTGATGATATAATCTTTGGGTCAACTAGCCCCAAACTATGCGATAAATTTTCTAAGTTGATGCAGGGACAGTTTGAGATGAGCATGATGGGAGAACTCTCATTCTTCTTGGGTCTCCAAGTCAAACAGCTCAGCAATGGTATTTTCATCAACCAAACCAAGTATACCAAAGAGCTGCTTAAGAGATTCGGAATGGAAACATGCTCAACTGCATCCACTCCAATGAGTCCTACAATCAAGTTAGACAAAGACGAAGGGGGAACGACAGTCGAAGTGACTATGTATAGAGGACTAATCGGATCGCTCTTATATCTTACAGCGAGCCGGCCTGATATTATGTTCTCAGTCTGTATGTGACCAGATTTCAGTCAGAACCAAAGCAATCACATTTTATTGCTGCTAAGCGTATTCTGAAATACTTGAAAGGGTCTCAGAACGTTGGTCTTTGGTACCCCAAAGATTCTAACTTCAGCTTGATCGGATATTCAGACGCAGACTACGCTGGCTGTAAGATTGATCGTAAAAGCACCAGTGGAACATGTCAATTTCTAGGTGAAAGATTGATCTCTTGGTTCAGTAAGAAGCAAACATCAATTGCCACATCTACAGCTGAAGCAGAATATCTTGCCGCTGGAAGCTGTTGCGCTCAAATGCTCTGGATTCAACACCAGCTCAAAGACTATGCCATCCAAGTTGTTGACTCTCCGATATTTTGCGACAACACAAGTGCAATCGCTATAACATATAATCCAGTTCTGCACTCTCGAACAAAGCATATTGATATAAGACATCATTTTATTTGAGATCATGTTGGCAAAAAGGAGATTCGGATCGAGCACATCTCAATAGAGCAGCAAGCAGCAGACATCTTCACCAAACCGCTCCCTGAGGCTAAGTTTAATTATTTCCGTCAAATTCTTGGTTTAATTGACTTATCTTGATAGTTTAGATGTTTTGTTCTTTTCGCGTTTAAAGATTTTTGTTGGCACAGATCGATAATACAATGTTCAGAAAGACACAGACCGGTCCGAACTTTCAGACCGATCTATATCAATCTGATGTTATCCTATGATCTGTCTGGACAATAAATTCTTTATTGTTTATTTATTTAAAACAAAAACAGCCCGGACTGATTGCAAATTTTAACCGCCTTATCTTTCTTTTATCCTGACCGTTTATTTTGAATTATTTAATTATCAGTCTTCGAGATAAAGACACGTGTCTTCTCTCTCTTATTTAGCGGGCTGAACATTTCATTTTCATTCACTTTTTACCATTTACCGTTGTCTGCTTTCTAACTCTCTCATAACCTCTCAAAACTCTTCGTATATTCTTCCATTTTACTCCAATGGCGACCATAACTCACAACTCTCTCTCCGTTGAGTTCAATGATATTTACAGGGCTGAAGATGCAGAGATGGTCTCCATTTCCGAGCTTTGGAATCGTCTGGATTACGGAATTTTCTGGAGTGTGGCACGGTGGTTTACGAATCAGAGATTCGTGAAATGTTTGCCAATGCTGTATCCCAGAAGACATCTATCTCCACCTCTGTAAAGGGCAAAACATTTGAAATCTCGCCGATGACGCTGGCCAAGACCTTTGGTCTTCCCAACTCCGGACTGACTGAGTTTGGCCAGATACCTCAAGCCTCTCTCACAGCTCTTCAGGGGAAGATTTCTATATTTGGCCACCGCCTACAGCCCTCATTCAAAAAGAAGGAAATGCTCTTTCATTTCCAGGTGCTGTGCGAAATTGTGGGCAAGTCATTATTGGGCAAAGCTGGAAGTTTTGACGCCGTCACTGCCGAGAAGTTCAGGGCCATGGCTACTATTGTTTCCGGACAGAAGATGAACTGGTCCGTGATTCTATTTGGAGTCCTGATGGAACAGTGATTGCCTCCAAACAGGCCGTCTGCTTTGCTGTTCCTCTCAGCAAGTTACTGGAAACTTTGGACATTGAGCTGGGGAAGCAGTCTGCTCTGAGTCCCTTCAAAATTCTCAACTCCAAAGGGCTAGCACTGCTGAAGTCCAAGAGTGCTCCACCTACCCCTACCAATCTGGTGGCAGTCAAGATTGAGAAGGGAGAAGAACAGGCTGTTGCTCGCAAACTTTGGGTCAAGCGAAAGTTAACTATCCAGACTGACTCTGAAGACACTCAGTCTGCTCCCTCGCCACCAGCCAAGCCCCTTCCCAAGAAGCCAAGAACCCAGATTACCAAACCAATCAAAACTCTACCTCTCAAAACACTACCCATATTGCCTCCAACAAAAGCCACCCCTGCACCCCAACCTACAACCCAAATTTCAACCACTGCACCCAAAGTAACCATCCGAGTCCCCTCTGCCATTCCCGTGGTCAAAGGGATTGTTATCACTGAGTTGGGAGACTATACCCAACCAGGGATCAAGTCCCCTTCCTCCACCGGCAAGGGCAAAGCCATTCTCTCCGAAACACTCTCCTCTAAGCCCAAATCTGCAGCACAGACAACAATTGACATTGCTATGGAGGACGTTGAAGAGCAAGTGAAGGAGCTCATTGTGGTTTTTGATGAGTACGTCGAGTACAGAACGATCAACCACATTGAGATGTTCTTCGGCAAACTCAGACGCCTTCAGAAAATGGAAGAAGAAGTTCTGAAGGGGACAGAGACCGATGATGTTCGGATTGCTGTGCAGCGCAAAGAGCTATTTAAGGCCAATCAAAGATTCAGACTGGCGACTCTGCTCTTAGCTGCTAAGAAAGCAAACTTCGATCCGAATGCTCCAACTGCCAGAGATGATGGGGCTGTTATTGCTCAATTAGAGATGGATATTCATGCTCTCCATTTAGCTGTCCGATTTCAACGACAGAAAATCAGCATATCCACTACAGCAACTAGCCCGGATCATCCCTCTGCAAGCAAGACTCTGGCAGAACCTTTCATTGAGGTTATTCCCTCTGGAGCAGCAGATCAGCCAGCAGATCGCGCAGCAGATCAGACTGCAGACCTCGTAGCCGATCAGACAGAGGAGCAGCCATTGCCTAATGCTCCGTCTGCTACAGAAGATGAACCATTGAATGTCTTGTTGGACTCTCCAACAACATCTATTCCTTTGGGATCATCAGTCTCCCACGCTCAAATCAGTCCAACTGCAGAACTTGCAACAGTTGGCGCACCAGAGTTCGTCGATCAGGATCTGGTGGTGTCCACAGTTGTTGCAGCTCTACAAATTGAGGAGCCCTCCAGACCCAGCACTCCTCCAGTCCAATTAGATGAAGATATGGCTTTCATACAAGCATTTTCTTCGACTCTGGTCACTTTGATCCGGTCCGAAAGTCACCAAGCTGCTGTATCTTCACTTGTACCGATTGCTGAAGAAGATGATCATGCATTGTCATCATCAGATCACTCTCCAAGCCGCCTATCTGATGCACCTCCATCCCTGGCAAGGACCCTTCAGCACTTATCTGACAACTGCCTGTCACTCTCTCAACGTGTTATAGAAGTTCATCAAGGTCAGAGGCTTACAACTTTGGACTTTGATTCATTCAAAGAGAAGATGACAGCCAATATCGGCAGCCTTCAGCGAGGACTAAATGATATGTTCTCTCAGCAAGCTTCCTATAAAAATAGCCTGAGAAAAGAGCAGATCGAGCTGGCCACTGAAGTTAGAGCATCCGTCGCCAATTCCTCCGCGCTCAAGACGTTCGTCTTGACGCTATCAGCGCTCAGCTAGCACAAGTTGTAGATTTTCTCCAAGAGATTGCTGCTGACAAAAAGGGGGAAAAGAAAAAAGACTTCAAGCCGCATCAGTCTCAGTCTTCAAGAAAATAGATTGCTTAAATATTCAGACTGTCTGTATGCAAGACTGTTGGTGATCAATAAAGAAATCTTTCGTTGATAAGTCCTTGTTCATTTATTTTGAACTAAAATAAAAGGCTTAATAATAAAAGCTTAATCGATCCAACTTAATAATGTTCATTTATTTTGAACAAGAAGAAGTAATCGATCCAAAAGTATACGCTTCAGAGTTCTTATCAGACTGGTTAAAAAGACTTAGAAGCTAGGTTTTGTCATCATCAAAAAGGGGGAATTTGTTAGTTCCGAACTTTATCGATGAGATTTTAAAGATGACAAAACATATCAGACCGGATCGAGAGAAATCAGACTGACCAGATCGATTGCCCAAAACAGATCAAGCTGATAAGATGACAAAGGATATCAGAACGGATAGAGGGTAATCAGACTGACCAGATCGCTCGCCCAAAACAGATCAAGCTGATAAGATGACAAAGGATATCAGACCGGATCGAGGGTAATCAGACTGACCAGATCGATAGCTCAAAACAGAACAAGCTGATAAGACATATCACATATCAGACCGGATCGATAGATATCAGACTGACTAGATCGAAGCTTCAGATCGATCTCAATCTTTATCAGATCAGAGCAGTCAAGGATGCATAAAGAGTGGCTCTTCAGTCCGAATCATTAACGACTATTTATTGTAGCATTTAATGTCGTAATTAATGCTACAAAGGACCAAAGACTGAAGATTACCATAAAAGGTAAGAAGACAAAGAAGAGCTTACCTGACAGTCGCCGAAAGCATGAACCAGAACGGCAAGTATCCTGAAGAAGAAGACTGTAGCTTACTCAGAGATTAAGAAGAGTCAAGAGTTGCACATTAAGGGAAATAATGTCGTTGGTACATGCAACTATAAAAGGATGCAACAACAATACAGAAAAGTACACAAGACAAGACTCTCGCTGATCAATCAAAAACAGCACAAGCGTTCAAGCTCAGAATCTCTCAAGCTGAAATTATTCTTAAGCACGATTACATTGTAATATTTGATCATTTAGGATCACTGTGCGCATCTTGTGTATTCTGTATTGAAAAATAGAAGTGAGAAACAAATTGTAACTGTCAGACAGAGAGTGTCTGAACAGATCGAGTGACTAGGAGTTTCAGTCTGGTAGTGAGGTAAATCCAGCTGAATCGGGTTTGTACAACAGGATTGTATAAATCAAAGTCTTCTAGTAGAAACCTTCCTTAATTGGAAGAAGGGGAGACGTAGGAGGATTACACCACCTTCGAACTTCCAGAAACATATCCCGTGTCTTATCTTTTTGCACTCGTTCTTTCATTCAAGCCATCGAGCCGTTCTTACAAATATAAAAACAGACCGTTCCGCACTTATACATTCAGTGGTCTGTTCTATAAAAGAGTTGATTAAGAAACAGATTTCTTTCACTAATCCGAAAGAAATCACAAGGGATTAAATTTTACAAGGAGTGTTCATTCACCCCCCTCTAAACACTCCTGACCGATCCTAACATACTACTTAATTGTTATACGTGGAAGACTTCATGAATCCTCGAGAAGCTGGGTGGTAGTGCTATGCTGCAAGCTAACGCTCTTATCTCCTCTAGAATTTCGAACGGTCTCACATATCTCGAACTCAAGTTTCATATCTCGTCATGTCGAATAACACCCTTCATAAACTTTGTTGATATATCAAGGCGTATGGCTCGCTAAGTCATGCTAATTGTTTGATCATACCATAATTCAGATCTATGACAAGCCTCACTTGTCCAAGACTTATTTGGAATTTGAATATTTTAAATTCTTTATGCTATATTAAATGAAGATTATTATTATTTTTGAATGAATTTTGTCTCGTCTTTTGTATATTATTGCATTAATTTACACCAACTCGGGTCCTCGACATCTAGCTCACTACTACCGAGCTCGTGACATACTCAGCCTAACAGTTGATCTCGATTTCCACGCTTGAATTGCATGGCCAGTTTATCCTTATTTCTTTCCAACTTTTACTTTAAATTCTTGTATATGTGCATTGCACTATTATTTCAGGTCAACGTAGGTTAAAGATCTGGCATACAATCTAGCAGTAATGCCCTATTCCAAGAGCTCGGGATGGTCGAGCAAAATTTTATACTTTTATTAAACTCGTGATGGTACCGAACAAATATTTATATTTTAATGAGCTCGGGATGTTCAAGGTTGTTCATTTTTTTGTTTTTTTAAATACACATGATCAGATGTTTGGTCCATATTTGAACCTACAACTGTCTAAGGGTTGATGCTCGGGATGTTCGAGCCTTGTCGGTTATGTATTTATGCTCGGGGTGTTCGAGCCTTGTCGGTGATGTATTTATGCTCGGGATGTTCGAGCCTTGTCGATGATGTTTTGATGCTCAAGAAGTTTGAGCATTCTCGGTGATGTATTGGTGCTCGGGTGTCGAGCTTGGTTTATTGGTGCTCGGGATATTCGAGTCTTCTTGGTGATGTATTGGTGCTCAGGTGTCAAGCTTGGTTAATTGCTGCTCGGATGTCGAGCTTGGTTTATTGGTGGTTGGGTGTCGAGTTTGGTTTATTGGTGCTCGGGTTTCGAGATTGGTTTATTGTGCTCGGGATGGTCGAACGAGATTCATATTTAAATTATATGTGCTCACTCTTTATTTGCTTGTTAGCTCAGATATTTATCACTTCTGTTTTTGGATGAGCTTTATTAATTCATGACATATATTATTTCGGATATCGATGCTCGGGATATTGGATATCGATGCTCGGGACTTTATTAACTCGGATTGTTTATTGGCACTTTACTATTTCAGGAAATTGATGCTTCGGGCATATTTTATTAGCTCGGGATGTTTGTCTATTATTCTCGGAGTTAGGACATATTTTATCTGCTCAATTTGTTTATTTATCAGTTTGGACATATTTTATCTGCTCAATTTGTTTATTTATCAGTTTGGACATATTTTATCTGCTCGGGATGTTTATTTATCATCTATGGAGCTTGTTATATCTTGTTTGCTTGTTAGCACATATGACTTACAAACTCTGCAACGCTGAACTTATTATTGAGACACTTTTCTTACGGTCTGGTTTTCTTGTCATATTATATTATTGGAGATTTCTGCCTATTTACCACATGATATTGTTCTGGACTTCTTTACGTGGTTTTCTCGTTGTATTGTTTCACACTTGTGCAGCTCATGCAAGTATGGGAGGAGACCATGCTCGAATGAGACTTAAAGATTATAGTTGACAAAAATAAAAATAAACACGAATTAATCAAGGTCCTCACGTCACAGTTAAAAAGGATATGAAAATTCATCTTTTTCTTTACTTTAAGTCATATACTATCAAAGAAAATAAATTTCACTATCTAATTAACAACATTAAATTAAATTATGTCATATTTATATGAGTTGGTTGGTTCTCTCAACAATTAAATATTTCCCAATTTGATTAAAACACACAATAATTCTACCTAATTGTTAATGATACATGCTTTGCCTTATTCTTGAAGAGATGTGGAGGATAATGGGTGAGATGGGACGAGAATGAGGCCTATAACGTGGTTGAAAGTGAGGCTAAAATTGGTAAGTTATCTTTGTTTATAGTGGAAAATATATTGGTCAAGGTCTCATGGTTTTCCCTTCATTTTTGAGGATTTTCCACGTAAAAAATATGATGTTATACTTATTTTCTACTGCACTAAAATATGATATTATACTTTGTTTCTATTGCACTTACTATACCGAGTATTCAAAATATTGGATCATATCAATTATTATTATTTTAATTTTAATTTTAATTTTGTACATGAGATTTTAAGGGTCTTACATGACCAATATAAATATACATCAAACTAATCCCAGAGGAGGTGGAGCTACTTGCAAAGCCATTTGAGTTTGCTTTACTTGGCAAGTTTTTCCAAATACGTCCATGAATAGATGAGGTTCGGAAAGCGTTCGATGCCATCTCCTTTAAAGGCCGTGTTACAGTTGGAGAGAGGGTTCGTTCTTATTCAACTTGAGAATAAGGATGATTATAGTCACATATGGTCATGCCGCATTTGGAAGATAGCCGGGCAACCTATGAAGGTGTTTAAATGGACACTTACTTTTGATTACTCGGAGGAACCATCAATTGTGCCGGTGTGGATAAATTTTCATGATTTGCCGATATATCTTTTCGAACACAACGTACTACTCTTACTTGGTGAATTGGTTGGCAAGCCTATTTGTATCGACAACACGACGCTGCACAAATCAAGACCCACTGTGGCGAGGCTTTGTGTGGAACTTGATATAGCTTTGCCTAGACCATCTGAGATTTGCATACAATTGGGAAATGGAGTGTATTCCCAGGATGTGGATTATGAAAATGTCCCTAAGTACTGCACCTTGTGCCATGCTTTCGGTCACGATATCAATATCTGCTCGAAAAACATGTCACCGGAAAACAAAAATTAATGAAGAGCTGAAGCTTTTTTTCAAAGGTGAGGATAATCTGGAGACTCCTTAGGTTGATGATACACAGGCGGCTAGCCCTGCAACAGAAAGAAACTCTCATGTCGATGGTGTGGAAGTGGAGGGTGTGTTTGCACTTGAAACCATGCAACAAAGCGAGGACTGGACTTCGATGTCTTCACAAATAGCACCTACACAGCCTGATGTCCATTTGATGATGGAGGCAACCATCCATACCTGTGAAAACTCAGCCACTGTCAAGAGTGATGCCCTCGCAGACAAGAATCAAGTTGGCCTGGTTGGGGAGGTGGAATTATTTCACGGCCGAGATGATGAAGACGAAGAAAGTATTGCTGGAAGTGGTTTGGAGCTTGACGACACGCCTACAGAATTGGTACTCGACCCTACTACTGATTCAAATTCAAAGCTGAATCAGAAATTAGTTGAGGATTCAAAGGGCCGACAGATTCTTGTGTAGCAAAAGTGGTGGGAATTATTGATGGAATTGGGTTGGAGTTGGGAGATGATCCTCCACAAGTTGGTTTAGCCCACTCTTCTGATTCAAACTCTAAAGGACAAAAAGGATTAGTTGAGGATTTTAACAAGTTATTCAATTGGAAATCAGGCCAAGGGTCCTTGGACAGTCTCACTGCCAGCTTCTCCCCACTTTGTCGAGAATTCACTGATTCAACTTGGTAAGATTGGCGAAGTGGATGTATCAAATGGTTCTAGGATGTTTGAGGGAAAGTTGGTGGTAGATCTTAGGCAATTTCCTTTAAAAGACTACACTCCTAACTTTCATAAGTCTCATTTTGAAATATCTTCATTTAATCCTCCCAATTCCATAATCAAAGAATTCACATTTACCTCACCCTTCGTTGACAATGAGGCTCCTTGTCAGATTTTGAAAAGATCTAACTCATTCCCAATATTTTCAAAATCTAGGGGTGCCACTCATACACCTTGTATTCTCAAATCCAAAAAATTTGGAACCACCCATTCCCTCTCAAGCAGCCAAGAAATGTTTGTTGAATTAGATGATAAGTTGCTTGGGTAATGTGATAAGCAATTTGGACAGCCTTTTGGTCAATCCTGGAAACCATTTAGCGTCTTCGGTCAAAGCCACAGTTCAAATCCGAAATTCGGGTACCTCGGGCGAACAAATCGTTAACTAGGGCAACCAACAGAATTTACATCCTGATATTTCAAAAACCAAAAACATTGTTGAAAAACATGTCAATATACCGACTCCTTCAAATCATCCATCAAATTCCAAATCAAATGGTAGATTCAAATATCCAAGCAGCAACAATAACCAAGAGTTACAATTTAAGGAAGAGATCGTACAGGACATAGATTTTGGTCGATAAGAAGTTCGTTGAACTACTGATTTTCTCACTTGTAGGGCTTCAGGCTCAAACTCATATTTTTCAGTATAAGGGGTAAGCCTAGTCTCCCTCTTATATTGTTAAATTTATCATCAATAAAATAAGTGACCTAATGACACCTTTAAAAACAAAAAACGGTGACACAAAGTTAAAATGTTCAAACAAAGACACCCAATTTTTTTCCTCATTACACCATTCATGTAGAATAATTTAATAACTCAATTGATGTTACTATCAAAGTAGGAATAATAATCATATGTTCTTCCAAATTAAATAATTTCAAACATCATTCTAAAACACTTCACCAAACATTATTTGCTCAGTTACCAACAGCTATAGCTTTTGAGAAGCGACAAACACTTGATCCAACAATTGTTATCAAAGCGGAGGTCACATGTTTGTTCTGGATTGCAAGAAATGTAATTATTGGGATGAAGATTGTTGGTGAGCAATAATTGCATCTGCTAGGAAAACCATCGACACGTGATGCTTAGAATATTGTATAATTAAAAAAAATTAGTTGCATTGTTATCACGAGCTATAACTTTTTGATAAAACAAATGATAAATGTTTGATCCTATAATAATATTTTTGGAGAATAATAAAACTTGAGTATTTATTATGTTGATAGATATTAAAAATAAGATAAAATAATTTTTTTATGAAATGATGTGGATATTAGTTTATATTTGGGAGAATAAAAACATCTTGGAAAAATATTAACAATATTGTCTTAAATTTTATTGGTAGCTTTACAACAAGAATATTTTATTGGTAGATTTTGTGCTCTCGTATTGCCTTTTATTGGTAGATTTTGTGCTCTCATATTCACCATAGATAATAATACACTTGTATTTTTTGAAAGTATTTGGCCAAGATGCGAGTATATATAATGAGTTTTTTAATCTAAATATAACTTTTTGTAATAATAAATTTTGTATAAGTATAATTATGCTTAAGTCATTTTCCACCTTAGGGAAGATTACCGAAATGGTCCTCTAAGTTGACCTAGTTAGAGTTTTGGTCTCTAGGTAGTCAAAACCGGTTTTCGGTCCTATAAATTCCTTTTTTTGTTCTTTTAGTCGTATTCATCGAAGTGTTGACATGACACCAACCATGTTATCATTTTCCAATGCCACGTCAGTATATTACAGCGCCACATCAATATTATGTCGAAAAAGGATTAAAGTCCAAAATATATTCCAATAGGACCAAGACTAAATTTTGACTAAAATGATCAAAATACAAAATAGACAAAATTAGAGTACACATTTGACTATGTTACTTTTCATCTTTATTATGTTTTTTTCATAAAAATAAAACTAGAATGAGAAAATAGAATTTTTGGAATTAATATTTGGATTATTTTAAAAAAAGCGTCTCTTAATATATAATTTGTTCCAATCTTATAGATATTAATAGTGGAAAAAAATCATATTTCAAAAAAATGGAAAAAAATTAAGAAATACCATCCTTAAATATCATCATATATAGAGAATTTAAGGATTCTGACCCATCTCAATAGTCAATATCATATTTTTTTAAAATTGACCTTAGCTATTAAATAATTTAAAATAGTCTTTCATAATGTAAAAAATCCTAAAACACACTTTTTAAGCATCTTCTCCATCTCAATAATATTATACCTTAGTGAAATAAATTAAACTATTATGCAATTTTTGATTCGACATAAGGTCCTTTTTTTAGCACTAATAAAAGAGTAAATTTATTATAATAATTAAATTCATAAATATCTTCTATGATATTATTTTTACAAATTCAATTTTTTAATATAATTAGATAATACTAGTTTGTACTAAAGAATATTATTTTTTATTCAATTTATAATACATTATTTATTTCAATACTACATTATTTATGTATAATACTTTTATTGTGAAAATATTTGCTTTGGAAATACCTCTTTAATCAACCGATATACTTTCAATTAATTTTTTCTAGTTATAAATTTAAGAATTTTGTAAAACAAATTTTCATATTTTTTACGAGAGTTTGATTCCTTTTTTCATTCATTTAAAAATATTTTTTGAATATTTATAGTACTAATATATTACTTTTTATTTTTGGATAAAAATCTTGTAGCATAGTGTAGGAGATAGCTTATAATTTTTTCAATTCATAATCTTTCTATTTATATTCTAAATTTTGTTAATAATTATAAAAATGTAAGTTTATTTTAGATTCATTAATATTTTCGATGGGATTATTTTTTAAAAAATATTTTATTTTGAAGTCTAACATATTTAATTTAATCATACTACCAAATGATTATTTTCTTTTTGTATTTTAAAGTATTAATGTCGATATATCATCTTCAATTTTAGAGTAAAAATTCACCAATTTAGATGCTTGAAAAATATTTGAGTATTATTAGTTTGTTATGAATGAAGTTAATTTTTAGTTTAATTTATAATACAATAATTTATATTAATAATATTTAAATAAAATTATAAAATCATAAATTATAGTATGAATTAGTGTATAATTATATTATAATATTATGTCAATTTAATATAAACTAAAATCTTTTAATAATGTTTCTGTTCATGCAAAATAATATATAGAAGTAAAAGGCTATTTATCATATTTTGAATTAAAGGATACGTTTTGAATTTAAGGTTAATTTGAATAAGTAACTCAATTTAAGGCCAAAATTGATTATGATATTACGTAGGAGGCCATTTTTTATAATCTCTCTCGTATATACCGGAAACATAAGTAAAATTTTGATAAATTTTAAATAAAATTCATGATCAAAACGAGTACATAATATTTTTAGATATCTTCCATTAAAACAAACTTGAACTTCGTAGGATTTTTTTTTTTTTTACAATTCCTAATTTAGTATCGGGCGGAGTCGACATTTTGAGGTGACTATCACTAGGTCACTCGTCTTTATCGTACAGAATTTTTTGAAAGTATGAATTTTGAACTAATTCCTACTCATTAATGAGAACATTAAAATATCTTCTATCTACAGCTGTGTTGGAAAGATAAGGAAAAGTCTTCATTATTGTCTATTCCTAAAGCAAGAAAACAGAGCAACTTAGTGAGAAATTTCTTGGACATATATTGATTTTAATGAGTTCATCTTTTAATTAATATCAGCTAACGATTTGAGGTCTATATGATCTTCTATGGATTGTGCCCTTGGACGGCATCGTAAGACATATGAGATTTTAACAAGTTCATCTTTTTATCAGCTAAAAGATTTGAAGTTTATATAATGCAATTCATCTTTTTATCAGCTACAAGATTTGAACCTTATATAATCCAATTGTTTAATCAAATGTAGGACAGCATAAGCGTCATGTTTCGATCGCTCTCTCGACTGGAGCAATTATTACTTCCCAATAGTAACTTTTTAAATTTTCAAATTTTTTTTATCTTTGTTTATATTTACATTTTTGAAAGTAATTTGAAAAAAAAAATTAATTTTTTTTAAAGAAGATATGAATCTAAAAATATATTTGACCTAGCTCACGGGCCTTATCGGGATGGGTAAGAGTTATATATACTAGCGATTTTTGGCATGCGATGCGTGTACATATAATTTTATGTAACTTTTTAAAAAAAATTATATGGTATAAAATTACAATATAAATATGTAATTACAAATATTATGTGATATGATAATATTGTAATTGACGATATTATTAAGGGTATTACAGACATTTTAATAATATAGTATATTAGGATAAATTGAATTATTAAAAGTCTTAGGGATATTTCAGTCATTTTGCATGTTGGCATACTATTTATGATTAATAAAAGATTTAGTGGCATTTTGGTAATTACAGGGTCATACCAAGAGCCCGTGTAGTTTCTCTAGCGCGCTTGTGATAATGAAGGCGAAAAAAACTTACAAGAATATGTATGACTTCTGGGGGGAAACACACAAAGAGGCAAACTAGTTGTTGCATCGACTAGTTCGGGAGAAGACATAAGAGTTTTATGGCATATGAAGCTCGGGCATATGTCAGAACGAGGGTTGAAGGTTCTCTCGGAACAGAAGCTGCTGCCAGGCTTGCAAAAGTGTCTCTACCCTTTTGTGAGCATTGTGTTAACAGCAAACACCATAGATTAAAATTTGGCACATCTACTGCCAAAAGCAATAGTAATTTGGAGCTGATTCATTATGATGTTTGGCAAGCATCGGTTGTATCTCTAGTAGGAGCGAGATATTTTGCCTCGTTCATTAATGATTTCTCTAGAAGATGCTGGGTGTATCCTATGAAGAAGAAATCATATGTTTTCACAGTATTCAAGGTGTTCAAAACGCTGGTTGAACTTGACTCTGAAAAGAATATCAAGTATTTGAGGGCTGACAATGGAAGAGAATATACAAGTAAGGAATTTGATGCATTCTGTCAACAAGAGGGCATCAAAAGACAATTCACAATGGCATACATGCCTCAACGAAATGGAGCGGCGAAGCGGATGAATAGAACCTTACTACTAAGAGCAAGAAAAATGGCTTTTTTTGCCGAAATAATACTCCCTGTTTTCCCGGCCATTTTCTTCCTTACCTTCCTCTACAAATGGAAATATAACACATCTGCAAAACCCGGAAAATTCCTACCACCATCGCCAGGAAAGTTCCCTATAATCGGTACGTTCACCAGCTCGGCAAAACCCCCCACCGTGGAGGGAGCACGTGAGATCATGAAAAACCAGGACTTGGTCTTTGCTACCAGGCCGAAAGTAAGCGTTGCGATTAAGCTACTTTATGGCCCCAAGGATGTGGCTTTCGCCCCGTATGGCGACTACTGGAGGCAGATGAGGAGCATATGTGTGCTTCACCTTATTAGCAACAAAAGGGTCCAATTTTTTGGTTATGTACGAGAAGAAGAAATATCTCTTATGATCGAAAGGATTAGGGAATCGGGATCTGCGGTTATGAACTTCAGTCATACGTTTACATCGCTCACCAGTAGTATAATTTGCAGGGTGGTGGCGGGGAGGAAATACGAGGACTTCATGGACTTTGTGAGGAAGGCTACGGAGACGGTGGGTTCTCCGAATGTAGCTGATTATATACCTAAGCTTGCTTGGATTAATAAAATAAATGGGTTTGATGCTAAAGTTGTTGGCCCCAGGTGCGGCAATATGAGATATAAATACAAAAAATGAAGAATAAAATGTACGTGGAAAACCCCTAAAGATATTAGGGTAAAAATCACGGGCAAGATGAAAAGATTTTAACTATAATAATTTTCTGTAGGTTACAACATCTCGCTATCTTTCAAAAACTATCTTTATAAGGCTCCTCCTCCGAATGAAATCCAATGGGATCCAGAGAGACCATGTATTCATCCATAGGATCCCAAGTACCGGGATCGATCGAAAGTTCAATTCTTTCTGAACTACTCATTTTCAAATGATATCCACATTGTTCACAAATATTTATTTTTGATTTCAAAAATTTCTTATAATTTAATCCATAACAATTTTCGTATTGAACCCAAAAATGAGAATAACACTCTCAATATAGGAGAAAACTACAGCACAAATTATTATAAAACAAAGCACTCAATGTTATTAAATGAGATGAGAGAACAACTCAATGAGATTTTTGGAATAGATTGGAATGTTAAAAAATGCATCTATTTATAGGTGCATTTCTTGGTATGAACTCATGGGAAAACAAATATTCAACAATGTTTGGTTGCCAAACTCCACTTGGTCCAAAATCGTATTCATTTTGTACTAATTATCAGTGTAAAGAATACCATCATCGTACGCATTTACCTGTATGGGCATGATTACCAGCACCAAGAGGCGGAGCGTTGTTGGATGTAAGTGCTTTAGACAACAAATTTAAGTTCCAAGTGCACCACCATCCAACATTTCTCCCGCTTGGAGATTTGATTGAGAATCAAACACATCTCTACACACCCTTTCAATCTTGTCATTCCCCGTTGCTTATGTTTCTGCTAGGCCACTTGAGAATCTGCACCACTCAAACTTTTCAGTATTAACCAGCTTTGTCAGAATATCAGCTAGGTTCTCCTTCGTATGGATCTTCTGCATATCCACACTTCATTCCTCTACTACTTCACGCACAAAGTGAAACTGTACTCCAATGTGTTTTGTTATGGAATGAAAGGTTGGATTCCTTGCAATGTGCAAGGCGCTTTGATTGTCACAAAACAAAGGATTTTCTCTTGATTGCACCCGAGCTCCTCCAATAACCTTTGACTGCCATGTATACTGCCTCCGTTGTAGATAATGCCACAACTGTTTGCAGTTTTGAAACAAAGCTTACTGCTCCTCCTGCAAGTGTAAACACATAACCAGTAGTAGATTTTCTTTTATCCGGGTCAACTGCATAATCTGAATCCACATAGCCCATTAGTGTAAAATCTGATCCTCTGTAACATAATGCAGCATCCGAGGTACACTAAATATACCTAAGGATTCTCTTAACCGTGCTCCAATGCTCTCTTCTAGGATACGCCATGTATCAACTAACTGCTCCCACTGCTTGTGCAATGTCTGGTCTTGTACAGATCATAGCGAACATTAAAATTCCCACCACTTATGCATACGATACACATCTCAGAGGATAACTTGAAGTTAACATGAAGAGGGGTAGATATTGACTTGCAATCTTGCATGTTGAAGCGTTGCAAGAATTTCTTCAAATAATTTTCTTGAGAAAACCAAATCTTCATGTCACTTCTGTCTCGGTGACCTTGCATCCCTAGAATCTTGTTTGCTGGTCCCAAGTCATTCATATCAATTTCTCTAGCCAACTGTGCCTTTAATTCTTGGACTCGATCATTGTTGGGGCCTGCTACCAACATGTTGTCCACGTACAACAACAAAATGATATAATCATCATCCGCAGATCTCTTAAAATATGCACAAGGATCTGCATTGAGTTTGTTGTACCCAAGGCTCATGATATAGGAATCAAATCTCTTATATCAACACATCGGTGCCTGTTTGAGACCGTACAGAGATTTGTTCAACCTGCAAACCAAGTTATCTTTGCCTTTTTCAGCAAAACCTTCTGGTTGGAGCATATAAATTTCTTCTTCAAGATCTCCATGAAGAAATGCTGTTTTTACATCTAGCTGCTCTAGACATAGGTCAAACACCGTACATAATGGCAATACTACTCTGACCGTTGTAAGTCGGACCACGTGAGAAAATATCTCGTTGAAGTCAATGCCTTCTTTCTGAGCATATCCTTTCAATCTTGCATGATACCGTTCTACTTGGTTGTTACCATCACGCTTGATCTTATAGACCCATCTATTTCCAATGGGTTTCCATCCTCATGGAAGTGTAACAAAATCCCAAGTTTTATTCCTGTCCAAGGCTTTCAATTCTTCATGCATAGCTTGCATCCATAAAGATACATCCAAAATTTTGAGTAGCCTCCTCGAAACTCGATGGTGCACCATCCTCTGTTAATATGCAATATTGCTTTCAGTGACAAAATCTGAAAGCCAATCCGATGGTCTCCTCTCGCGAGTAGACTGCCTAACGTTGAAAGCCTCTGACTCAACTGGTTCTTGTTCCTCATGCCCTGGTGAAACCTCAGAAGAAATTTGATCTTCGTCTGTCTTATTTTTCACCAGAACTACTGTAGTATCTGAATTCAGTGTGTCTTTGTCTCCCTTCATTTTATCTTCCTTAAAGATAACATCCCTGCTGATAATAGTTTATGGGTAGTTGGGTCCCATAAACGATACCTCTTGACACCATCATCACAACCCAAGAAGATACACTTTCTGGATTTAGAATCCAACTTCGATCTTTCTTGATCATCGTACATAACATACACCGGACTTTTAATGTATGTACCCGAGAATAATCCAATGGCTTGCTAGTCCACATCTCCATCAGAGTCTTCATATTAATCGCTACTGATGGAGACCGAATGATAATATAACTAGCGGTTTTGACTGCTTCTGCCCAAAATAACTAGACCCGCAGTCTTCAGCATAGCCTTTCTTCTATCCAACAGAGTTCTATTCATCCGCTCCGCCGCTCCATTCCGTTGAGGCGTGTATGCCATTGTGAATTGTCTTTTGATGCCCTCTTGTTGACAGAATGCATCAAATTCCTTACTTGTATATTCTCCTCCATTGTCAGCCCTCAAATACTTGATATTCTTTTCAGAGTCAAGTTCAACCAGCGCTTTGAACACCTTGAATACTGCGAAAACATATGATTTCTTCTTGATAGAATACACCTAGCATCTTCTAGAGAACTCATTAATGACGAGACAAAATATATCGCTCATCCTAGAGATACAACCGATACTTTGCCAAACATCATAATGAATCAGCTCCAGAATACCATTGCTTTTGGCAGTATTGTGCCAAATTTTAATCTATGGTGTTTGCTGTTAACACAATGCTCACAAAAGGGTAGAGACACTTTTGCAAGCCCTGGCAGCAGCTTCCGTTCCGAGAGAACCTTCAACCCTCGTTCTGACATATGCCCGAGCTTCCTATGCCATAAAACTCTTATGTCTTCTCCCAAACTAGTCGATGCAACAACTAGTTCTGCCTCTTTGTGTGTTTCCCCCCAGAAGTCATACATATTCTTGTAAGTTTTTTCCGCCTTCATTACCACAAGCGCGCCTTTCACGATCTTCATGATCCCATTTTTTATATGGGTCTTGTACCCGATATCGTCCAATTGTCCCAAAGATAAGAGACTGTTTGTCAGACCCTTCACGTGTCGTACCTCATGTATGGTATGAATAGTACCATCAAACATTTTAATTTTGATGGTTCACACCCCAATGATTTCCAAGGCATGATCATTTCCCATGAATACAGATCCTCCTGAGACTGGTGCATATTGATCGAACCATTCTCTCCGAGACGTCATGTGCCATGTCGCTCCTGAATCCATTATCCACGTGTCATAAAATATCTGTTTGCCTTCCGCAACAGTTGCTGCTTCGCTGAATAGTATTTCTCCACCGTCTGAGGTACTGACAACATTTCCTTGAGAATCTTTTTCAGTACTCTTCTTACTCGTACAATCTTTCTTGAAGTGCCCTCTACCTTCTTCTTCTTACTTCTGGATTTGGATCTACCATACTTGTGGCTCCCACTGGAGTCGCGCTCCATCGATCTTCCTGTCATCATTGGCAAAGCCTCTGCATGCTTCGAACTGGCCAACATGTCTTCCTTGTTCATGTGCCTGCTTTCTTCTTCACGAACCATGGCTGCAGCATTGTTGAAGACTAAAATATTAGTAGTGATATTGTTGGTCAAATTGATGATGAGTTGATTGTATGGTAGACTTTGAAGTAGAAGCTCCGCACGCTCAGCTTCCTCTATTTTATGCCCCAAAGAAGTGAGCTGAGAGAAATAGAGTATTCAAAGTATTGATATGGTCGTTCACCGATGAGGATTCTGCCATCAGAAGAGTATAAAGCCTTATCTTTAGGAAAATCTTGTTGTGTAGTGACTTGACCTCGTACAGATTTGTTAGAGTATCCCAAATATCTTTGACATTTTTTTCTTTTCAGCATTACTTGACAAAACTTTATCTGCTAGAGCCAAATGCAGATTGGCAATAGCATTACCATTCATCTCATTCCACTTTTCATCGTCCACGCCCTCCTTCAGCCTATCTCCAATAGCCAACAAACAACGATCTTTTCGTAGAACTGCTTGCATCTTTATTTTCGACAACATGAAATTGCTTCCGTTGAATTTTTCAATCTCGAACCGTGCCGCCATTTTGACAACAATAAAATCGCCTCAATAAAAAAATATCTCAAAAAATCTTTTCTGATGTGGAAGATCAGTCAAGGCTACAACCATAGAGCATACTTAGAATTTTAAGATTTTTTTACAACGTGATTCTGATACCACTTGTTGGCCCCCAGGTGCGGCAACATGAGATAGAAAAAAAAACAAAAATGAAGAATAAAACGGACACCAGAATTTACGTGAAAAACCCCTAAAAATTATTAGGGTAAAAATAACAGGCAAGATGAAAAGATTCAACTATAATATTTTGTGGGTTACAACATCTCACTATCTTTCAAAGAGAACAACATTCTGCTAGGAGAAAA
Organism: Haberlea rhodopensis; assembly: GCA_907163345.1. Lineage (NCBI taxonomy): Eukaryota > Viridiplantae > Streptophyta > Magnoliopsida > Lamiales > Gesneriaceae > Haberlea > Haberlea rhodopensis. The sequence continues at coordinate 19,655,298 of CAJQUN010000002.1, forward strand.
GATATCTCACAAATATTATAGAATACACACTCAAATATAGATAAATGAGAAAACAAAATGGGATAATGGAAACGAGGGGAGGGGAGCCCTATTTATAAGAGCTCCCTCCGCGTCTGAAATGCATACATAACGCGTACCGTATTCAGCAATTTGCAATTGCCTCACCTGCCTCCATTATTCACACGCATTTGACCAATCATTTTAGTGCAAGTTGCATGCACTTGCCGACACCATTTTGAGTTGATTCCATTTGGTTCTGGTTGAAGAGAGTGCCCTGGTATTGCTTTCGCAATTGCTGTTGACGAATTTGCGCTGGCAAAATTTGTTCTTAAATTTGACATTATGCTACCGGAAGGAGTGAAGAGTGAGGATTTGGATATGAGGGAGGCTATTGGGATGACAGTGCATAAAATAACTCCCTTGTTTGCCGTCGCAAAACCCGCATCTTATGTGGCTCCACAGACGGTTTAGGTTGCTTCTGTCACGGTGGTTGAAGATTCCATGCATCTTGAAGTACTTCGAGAACCGTCTAAGATACTGAAACGCACTACTACTGCTTTCAATAAAACTTGTCGTATGAGTGGAAAATTCTGATGTATTTTGTACTTTAATTTATATAATAATAATGTTTATTATATATATATAAATTCATCATTCAAATGGTTACAAATAGACCCGATCAAGGGTCATAATCAGCCTATGATCAATGAGTTAGTTAACCGGGTCAACGGTTCTACGGGTCGGACCCGCAATCGATCAGTCTATAGGTGGGTTTGTTAAGGGTCATAATTTTCTAACCCATGAACCGTCAATTAACCGGACGTTCAAGGATTTATTTTAATTTTTTTAAAAAAAGTTAAAATTTAAAACATATGTTATTGTGTAAATTTGAACTAATGGCCTCCAAGTTGGATAACTAAAATGGCCTCAAAGTTATCGTTAATTTGACTATATAATTAGGGCTGTGTAACGGGTCTGGTTAATCCGGACCTGACTCAGAACCAAACCAGTTAGCCCGGTTGAGAGCCGAAACCGAGCTAACCGGTTCCGAATCGCTCTGGGCTAACCGGTAGTATATCGGTCCTGAGCGGTTCCCTAGATCAGGACCGGTAGAGCCATCGGTTTTGGTGCTATTGATCGGTTCCAGTTCCAAACCAGAACTGGTATTTTTTTATAAAAAATTAAAAAAAATTGAAAGAAAGCAATGGCTGAAACAGTTGGGACCCGATATCATCGGATCGACACGGTAAGCACCCCTACATCTATGTGCATTTATAATATGAGGTAATGAAAATTGGTATTATTGCTAACCATTGTGGTTGCATGATCGTATGGAATATGAGGAAAATGATATTGAGAAATAAACTACGAGGCCAATGAACATACACACCTATTGTGGTAGTGTTTGAGGAGTGCAATAAACCGGTAACTATCTAATAGTATATCGTTGCTTTACTTCTGTAGTAGCAATAATGTGTCGTTAAATGAACGACGAGCGATATACTATACTGATAGAATTCAGTGTTGATATTAACTTGAGTTGTCGCAAATGAAAGAATAAATGAATTTATGAGGTTGTGCACATGTTATATAATTATATACAGTGGTTAGAAGTCTTATTTTGTAGGAAATCAAAAAAAGAGAAACAAGATATGATATCTGATGACAAAAAAATGGTGGACAGTACGGTATTGTTGAGATAGAACAATGGGCGATGCGATTATTGGGTACGGTCATGTTGTGAATATGAGAATGCAGGTATATGTTGATTTATATACATGCATTGATATTCGTATTGTAATTGTGATATTTGAGAATATAATACTTGCCACTGTCATATCGAAGCGAGGGGTATATTATTAGACCGTCATGTTATTGACGATGAGTATTATTGGACCATCATGTATTGACGGTGAGCATTATTGGACCGTAATGTATTGACGATGAGTATTATTGGACGGTCATGTATTGACGATGAGTATTATTGGACCGTCATGTTATTGACGATGGATATTATTGGATCGTCATCTTATTGACGATGAGTATTATTGGACTGTCATGTTATTGACGATGAGAATTTTTGGACCGTCGTATTATTGACGATGAGTATTATTGGACCGGTATTATACTAGCGATGAGTATATCAATATGTGTATTGATATGAAGTTATATTCTGTGGAATATTTATGTTGAGAACAGGACAATATAAAGGATCCATTGTGGGTCCACTGTGTACAGTAAGTGTTATTGCATCTTATTATTTTAAGCATGTAATTTTATTCATTGTGATTATTATATATACCCGTAGTGGCGATGAGAGTGTGTATGCCAGTACTGGCGATAAAATTATGTATGCCCATAGTTGCTATGAGATTGTGTATACCTGTAGTGGAGATGATATTATGTATGCTCCTAGTGGCGATGAGTATTATGTATCGTCGTAGGGTGGTTAGTATTGTTATACTGCTATTGTGTTAACAATGAATATTGTGGTACCACTATTGTGATTAGCGATGACTATTGTTGTACTGCTATTGTGTTTGAGTATTGATGAAATGTTGATTGCAGATTGCAGTGAACGTCGTGTTATGATAACTATGTTGTTGTTCCTTGGGTACATGAGATTAGGCCAAAGAGGATATTAGAATGTTCGAAGAGAACGAGTATTTGAGGTAAACCATTTCATTTGGTTTAACATGTTGGTACATGTAATTGAAATTGCCTCTGTTGATTTATATCAATTTATGCTAATCAAATTATGCCGGTGGAATAGTTGTGAATGAAATTTAAAAAAAAAATAAACATATTGTTGTTATATTCATTTGTGATTATTTCAGTGATGAGTCAAGGCTGGGTGTAACCACTGAGGTAACAACTAAATTATGTTATATATTAATGAGATAATGGTGCAATAAAAGTAATCGTTTTGAAATGATTTATTAATTACATATTATAATGAGTTGAATGTAATCATGTAGACATGATATGAATGAGTATTTCACGAGGTGACATGAGACATCACGGGTTGACGTAGGATCACTGTGAGTGGACATGTGATCAATGTGAACGTCAAGAGTTGACGTGAAATTATCGTGAATAATGCATAATAATTGTGACGAGAAATAATCATGTGGTGATTAATGATGAGTTATGCAAAACAATATAACAATGTTATTAGGCTGTTATTATGTTTTGGTGCTAAGATAGTTATTGACATGCATATAAATGATAATATATGCACATGATAATTATTAATGAATGTTTTTTATTATGTTCTGGTGCTGAGATAGTGATTGAGATGCATATAAATGATAATATATGCATGTGATAATTATTATTGAATGTTTTTATTATGTTCTGGTGCTGAGATAGTGAATGAGATGCATATAAATGATAATATATGCACGCGATAATTATTAATGAATGTTTTTGTAATGATTTGACACCAGATAGTAGTCAAAAAATAATATGTGATGAGAATGATGTCTTAGAACTCATTGGATACTAGTGAGTAATGATTAAAAGGAGTTAGGTTGATGACTCTTGCATTAAATGTAATCACACAAATTCATGGTAGTATGTTGTAGCATGTTGTATAGAGAAATGCGTAACTTACAAGGTGTGTGATTATGATATGCGTATGTAAGAAGTACTAATGAGGTTATTTCTAGTACTTGTTTACACCAGATGATAGCTGGAAAATGAGATATGGAAAGATTGATGCCTTAGAACATATGAGTAATGTGACAAGCCCCATATTGTGATGCTGATATACTTTGTTGATGATTGCATCTATACAAGTATGAAATTATGCTTACGATAATAGTTCTGCCACAATTTAATAAATTTGATATTGAGAAAAGAATAATATAAAATCTATGTAAAATTGATTTTAAGGATTATGACGGTTCATTACACTACATGAGGTAGATGCAATATGTAATGTTGTTGAGTTCGATATGAGATGTAATGAGAAGAATATGTGGGGGAGTAATGAAATTGCATGATATTAGTTTGGGGATGTGATTGATACACCACGTACATGAAATGTGTACATGATAGAGAATTCTTGAAGAAAGTGCCTAACACGAAAGAATAACTAAGAAGCGTATACTCATGGACGAATGCGAATTTAGATGTGATGGATAATAATTGGTAGTGTGTTGACACTAATCCAATATAATAGATAAAAGTGAATACGGGTGATTAAGTAATGATATTGATCAGTTAGCGATGTAAATTAGACAAAATTTGTTATGTATAAGATCAATAAGAGTTTATTAAAATAACGAGGTGTGAGGGCTCATGATAATTGAAATATGGCATCATGTAAGATGCAATGCCTACGACTACATAATAAAAGAACATGCATATGTGGAGAATGTAAATTTTAATGAAACGATGTGTTGTTGTACAATAGATTGAAAATCTTGAAATAGAGGATCAATGTTGCTGTGAAATTTAAACATGCAAAGGTAAGTGAGCAAAGGTAAGAATGACGTGATTGTTTGGTCATAAAACCGATTGTGGCCTAGATCTATTTGAGATCCGTGATTATATGTGTTAATGTGATCTTGGAATCTAAACAAATTTCTTTCTTGTGTTAAGAAATGAAAGGAAGAAGCAAACAAGAATAATAATAATGTGAGTTATGTGAAATGCTACATTATGTGATGTTGTTGTTGAATTATAATTGTAAATTGGATCCATCTTATGTTTTATAACCTTTGAGGGTGAAAATTTGAATTCAATGTGTCATAATGTGAAGTGTCATGTTTGGACTCTGGGTTTGCAAGCCCATGTGTGGTACAATAAGTTATTTGCCATCCATGATATATGTGTGTGTTGAAATTTCGAGGGAGAAATTTGTATTAGTATGGAAGTATTGTGACGCCTAGAACTTAGTTTTCTAAATTAAATTAAGTTTAATGTGATAATTAAGGGTAATTATCAACGAGTGTCATTTTGCATTTGGACTCGGTCTTGCTAAAAATCGGGTGTGGTTAAAAAACATGGTATAATCTATTTTGAGGATGATTTTGTATTTAAATGTGGTATGAGGATGTGTATGCAATTAAAAATCTTGGTTAAGGGACTAATGTGCAAATTGAGAGGTGTAGTTTTGTACAGAGGGGGAGGGTGCACAAGAACTAGCACACACAATCATCTTTCCATCTCTCTTGCAAGCCATGAAATTGCATCCCTCCCTCTTGGTGCTCAACTTCCATTCAAGCTTGTTTTTGCTAAGGAAAACTTGGGGTAAGAGTATTTCCATGCCTTATAGTTGTTTTTAGTTGAGTTTGAAGATGATTATTGAGTTAGTTTTGGTTCTATTTTGATTTTCAAGGAAGAAATTGTGGGGTTTCTTGTTATTGGAGATTTTTGGTTTATAAGTGTGATAATATGTGAATTATTTCGTATTATGGTGTTTTGATTGAAGGTGAATGTTGGTATTGGTGCTTGGTAAGGTTTTGAAGTGTTAAAAATGGTGATTTTTTGAGTTTCAGCATCGACCGATCGGTCACAGGCCGTAGCGAAAATGAAAAATTTTCCGTCAGACCTATGGATCGATAGAAATTTAAAAAAAAAAACTTTGTTTTTCTTTCATCTTTTTGTGGATGATTCTATTGGTCTATAGATGAGTGTGGTTTGGATTTGAGATAATGATGTTGAGCATAAGTGTTATGCTAAAGAATGGTAGTTTTATAATATTTTGGGAAAGTCACTAACAATGAAATAAGGTCATATGTGATGAGAATTAGAAATGTATATACTACATAACATGAATTAGTGGATAATTCAAATGAATAAAGGATAATGGTTTGTTGGTGTAGTATATGGCGGCATGCTTAGAATAGAAAATAATGTGGTTGATATTGATAGATTTTGTTAAGTAATTATTATTGAATTGATATTCAATATAGATACATCACGAGCCTCCGGGATGTCAGGAATGTCATAATCTTGTTGTCGACTTTAAGGTACGTAGTGACGTACATGCAGCTATGTCACTGTAGAAATACTAAGATAAGGCATTATATGATGTCAACTTTGAACTGTAATGTGCAGTTTTACAAAATCCAAGTATGTGAGTATCTTTTAGTGCTTGTGGCACTGTGGATATGTAAGTGTACATAATACGATTTTGTATGCCAAGGGCAAGTGTGATATGAGAAACCATTGAGAATGGTTGTGGTAAATAGGCATGAGTACTTTTAAATTGTGTTGGGTTAGGATTGTGAAAAAAGTTAGGTATCGTTAATGAAATTATTTATCTTGATGGTGAGTATCATGGTTCAAATAATGTTATCGAACTTGACTCATTGTGGATTTGTGGCATATTGAAATAGAAACAGTATGAGAAAGCCTCCATTGGCCATATTTATTCAGGGAGTATACTTTCTAGATTATTAATAATCTTATTTTGTTGCATTTCAATTTTATATATTGATCTGAGTACAATTGTTTGAGTTGGAGTGTGGTCAACCCATGTGGGGGTTGTTTCTGTTGAAACAGGTAAAGTAGGTACGACATTGGCTTAGGAAATGAATTCAACCCGTTGATTTAGGATGCCCCCAAGTGCGTTGCACCAGTATGGGTATGGGGTATTGTGAGATATACATTCATTTACTCAAGGCTCGTTTGTGAGCGTTATGAATACGTGTTTGTGGCATGCATAAACATTTGAGATTTCTCTTTTCATTTGGGCATTGTATGCAATTTATTTGAGAGAGAAATTGCATTATGACTTGAGTAATTGTGAGGTGCATTATGATTTGTGTACATGTGAATTGTGATTGCACTGGAAATAGGATTCAAGGGGAGACAATGACAATTTTTTTTATAGGAGTCATGCCTTAATTACGAAGCATGTATTGAGAATCCCTGATGTGACCTAGAAATAGACACATTTATTGCGTTTAATTGCCTACGATTTGGTATATTTTGAGAGTTAATTTGATACATATGCTACCTAATCGTAAACTTGTGTAAATGTAGGTGGAATCGAAGAAATCGAGCTAACAATGGCGAATAAGGATCAAGAAATGCATTGAAGTTGACAATGGATCAAACTAGACCAAGAAAAATGCAAAAAATTCATCCAAGGATCGCTATCAATCGCCACAAAAGCCGCGATCCATCGTCGAGGAGCGTAGATGAGCCAACAAATTTAAAGTCTCAGCGATCGATCAGCAGATTGCCGCAATCGATCGCTGAGAGACACTGGTTGAAAAAATAAAAACAGTAAAGGCTGGCGATCGATCGCCAGCCATCCGCGATCGATCGCCAGCAGAGTCCAGCTACAACATGGAAACTCGATTTTCTTCCATTTTTTGGAGATTCTTGCCTATCATATCACTTCGCCTGCCTTATATCTCGAAAATAAGCCTTCATAGAGATTATTCAAACTTTTAGACTTAGAATAAATTATTTTCTCTCAACTTTTGAAGAACAACTTGGAGGATTCAAGATGAAGACGGAATTGACGAGCCGGAATCGTGCTATCTTCTAGTAACTCTTTCTTTAGCTTTAGTTTAATGCTTTCTAGATTAGTTTTGATTGCTTTTAATTTAGTCATGAGTGGCTAAACTACTTTTGATTTTTGGCTTAAGGAAGACAATACATTAGGAGTTTACGATTCTCTGAGATTACGTTTTGTTTGTCGATTTTCATTGAGTATCAATTGTTTTTTTCTGATTTTCATGCCATGATTTTTGTGTTTGATTATTGGATTGGTCACCTGATTATTGTTCATGCAATCTAATGCTAAATTAGATATCAAATACGGAATCGTTTGGTCCCTCTAATTTATGAAGCAACTAAGATTAACAAATATCCGCTTGTGAGTTTGTTAAATTCTTAGGAAGACAATTGACTAGATTAAACATAGGCGCTTGGATTATATAGTTTAGCTTCATCGATCTCACTAGTTTTTATGCTATCATCAATTTAAATCTTAATCGCTTGTATTTTGATTGATAGTTTGATAAGGGTTAAACTAGAACGCTTGGGCTACTTAACTAAATGTAAGGTGATATAGGACTTTGATTATTGGATTAAACATATGAAAGTTGAATCATATGTGAAGATCGATAATCAAGATAGTAAACCCCAATTTTAAAGTCAGCCGAAAACCAAGAATCGTTTTTCTCATGATTTTAATCACCGTAGTTTAATTTTGCATAATTAGTTTAATTCATATAATTTATAGATTTTTCATAATAGTAGTTTAATTAATTCCAAAAACCCCATTTTACTATTTACTTGCATAATTAACACAAAAATACAGCATTCCTCGTGTGATCGATCCATACTCACGCTACTACATTAATTATTGTTATTAACTTGAGAAGGGTTAATTTGGGTGTAAGCGATAAACGCTATCAATCCCCTAATGATATAAATGTATACACAAATAAACGTGATAATTGCACTAATATCGAGATTAGAAGTAGGGGTCTTACACTATCGGTGCACATGGGAAAAACGTGCACCGGTAGACAAAATCTGTGCATTTTGTTAAAATTAAGTGATCATCATGTTAAAATCATCATTTTATTTAAAATTATGTGCACCAACTTGACAAATTATAGTTCACAACCTTAATATAAGCAAGTGCACCACCACCTTAATATAAGAAGTGTGGTGCATGTGGGAAAAACGTGCACCGATAGACAAAATCTGTGAATTTGTTAAAATTAAGTGCACCATCATGTTAAAATCATCATTTTGTTTAAAATTACGTGCATCAACTTGTCAAATTTAGGTGCACCACCTTATTGCAAGCAAGTGCACCACCACTTTAATATAAAAAATGTGTTTTGATAAGTTTTGCACAGCTTGTGTCTATCGGTGTAAGTGTGAAAAATGAGCACCGGTAAACAAAATTTGTGAATTTGTTAAATTAAGTGCACTACCATGTTAAAATCATCATTTGTTTAAAATTACGTCCACCAAACTTGTCAAATTTATGTGAACCACCTTACTACAAGCAAGTGCATCATCACCTTAATATAAAAATTGTGGCGCACGTGGAAAAAATATGCACCGGTACACAAGAAATAAAAAAGTCAGGAAAAAATATTGAATGGAGAAGAAGGAAAAGAGTTAAGAATTCAATGTTGGCCTTAGAGTTCACTCAAAATTAAAGTGTCTCGGAATTGAGTGAAAAAATTTCTAAAATTTCTCATGGACAATAACATTAAGCTCACAAAGTTTGAGCTCAATGTGCCAAGTTGTTTGGAAATGAAAATTTCATAAAGTTATCCCAAAAATGGGGGGGTGGGGGTGGGGGGGTGGAATTAAAATTGAGTGTACCCTATCGAAAAGAAGGAATTTTGTGTCCATTAGTAGTGTCAATACAACTTGGTTAGAACCGTTTCCATGCATAGGTCATGCTAGCCAAAATTCTTCCCGAATCAAAAATTATTACCGTTAGAAGTTTGGTTAGACATGACCACGGTTTTTTAAAAACCGTGGTCGGCCCGGAACCGTAACCGGGTCAACGGTTAACCGGCCAGTCACTGTACGGGCCGGTTACGGTTTATGGGTCGAAATAACCGTGGAACCGCCGGTTTGAACCGGCGGTTCCAACCCTTAATAATTTTTTTTTTAAAAAAAAAAAATTTTGTACGACCAGGATCTTCTGACCGTTGTATATCAACGGTCAAGATCTCCTGACCGTTGCAACAGGTGAACCGGCGGTTAACCGCCGGTTCATCCCATAATTTTTTTTTTTTTTTTTAAAAAAATTGAACGGCCAGGATCTTCTGACCGTTGTATATCAACGGTCAGGATCTCCTGACCGTTGCAACAGGATGAACCGCCGGTTACGAACCGTCGTAACCGACGGTTAAACGGCGGTTCGTCGGTAAATTTTTTTTTTTTTTTTTATAATTCGAAGGCTAGGATTATTTGACCGTTATAGATCGACGGCTAGGATTAAGTGACCGTTATTTTTTATGCTTATAAATATCCTCCACACCCATTTCATTTTTCATCAATCTTAACACAACTCTAAGTTTTCGATACATCATTTACTTGTATTATTTTCGAATTACTCAATGGATGGTCCTAGTGATCCACGTAAAGGCAAAGGCAAGGTGACATATCTCAAAAGGGCCGAACCCGATGTTGATATTGATATTGATGATATTGAATTCACCGACGATGATCCTTTTGCTACACATGATACCCAAGAAAGTGCGCATTCAAAGGTAAGATCTATGCCTCCACTTAAATCATCGATTTTTACTAAACATTTTGAAAATGTGACTCTTCCATCCGGAGAGATGCGTGCCAAATGCAAATATTGTACCACTACGTATAAGTTTCAAAGTGGTGGTGGCTATGGATCTTTTAAGCGTCATATCGAAACAAAGCATCCAGTGGAGTTTGGTAATGATTCTTCTCAAACTCAACTATCTAGATTTCATTCCTCGAGTGAAGGTACCGACTCTCCACTTTTCAAATACACTGATGCACAATTAAGAGAATCGGTGGCAAAATTTATCTCTGTAGAACATCTTTCTTTTAGTATTGCATCTAGATTTGGTTTTGAAGATCTGTGTCATGAATCTCTACAACCTGCTGCTAAACGTGTTCCTACGACCACAGTCACACGAACACTTAAAAAATTAGTTCGTCAACAAAAGAAAGAATTAGTTACATTATTTAGTAATTTGACGAATAAAGTTTCTATATGCTCTGATATTTGGAGTGATCATTGGCAAACTAATTCGTACATGGGTATTACTTGTCATTGGATAGATAATTCATGGTCAATTCAAAAAAGGTTGCTTGCATATCGAGTGTTCAATGAATCACACACCGCACAAAATATTTCTCAACTGATTTGTGTAATTTTAGAAGAATATGGTTTAACTTCCAAAGTTTTTTCTGTGTCATTTGATAATGCTAGTTCGAACACATTGAGTATTGAAGATCTTAAACGTGTTTGTCAACCTGCTATTGGTGGTTTATTTTTTCATATTCGATGTATTTGTCATTTTTTGAACTTATGTGTGCAAGATGGATTAAGATCGTTAGATAATCAGATTCAACCAATTAAAATGGCATTATCTTATTTGTGGTCCCATCCGAGTTTGATGAAACAATGGGGTAAGTTTTGTAAGGTTAATGGCATGCGACCTAGAAAATTTCCACGAGATATACCCACACGTTGGAACTCAACATATAAATTGCTAAATGACTCATATGAATGTAGAGAGTTATTGTGTTCATTTTTTGCACAACATGGTGGAAACTCTAATATTTATGTTTTTTCGCACCAATGGAATGTATGTAAAAGTATCTGTGAAATGTTGAAGGTATTTTATGATGCAACTGAACAATTATCTGGAGTTTATTATCCTACATCTCATTTAGTTTTGATGAACTGTTGTAATGTGGCACCTTAAATGAAAATTTCTCTAATTATCTGTTAACCTCTTCTGTGGTAGCAATGAAGGTTAAATGGGAAAAATATTTTTATAATATTCCTGAACTGTTTCTAGTTGCTTTTGCTTTAGATCCTTGACTTAAATTGGATGTTTTGCATGAAATGTTAGTGATGTATTACGAGGCATTATCCCCCCGGATGATATTTCCCCAATTGATTCTTCTATGGTAGTAAATCGTGTTAGAAATTATTTGCATGAGATATATAGAGAATATAGTTTAAATATGGTGTACAAGAAAATGAATCACAACTACAAGTTAGTGCTCAAAGTCATTCTAGTGGTATTAAACTCACCAAAGCACAACTTCTGTTAAAAGAACGCACTAAACGCCCCAGAGGATCATCAAGTTCCAGTCAGGAACTTGATAATTATTTTACGACTTCTTTTGATTTCAGTGAAGCAGATAGCGAGCAACAATTTGATATATTACGGTGGTGGTCACAAAAGACACAAATTTTCCCGATTTTATCAATCATAGCAAAGGAAATCTTAGCTTGCCCCGTGTCAACTGTTGCTGTGGAACAAGCTTTTAGCGCATGGGGGAAATATTTTGGATGTAAGACGATCAAAAATGAGTCCAGATTCTTTAGAGGCACAAGCACTAATGGACGATTGGGCGAGGGCGGCAAAACGAAAACAATGAATGGAATCAAGCTCGGACCAAGATGAATTTGATACCGAAGGAACTACTACGATGGGGACAGGTAACGGAAGTGATTGAGTACGCCACTTCCAAAGGTAAGAAGGGTTAAAAGGTAAGAGAACTACGTGGGCTTTGATTCCTCTACACCCTAAGAGGATACGTAGGCAACTTAAAAAGTTCAAGCCCTCCCTCCCCTTACATTTCCTTTGTTTTTTTTTTATAGTAATTTTTAAATTATTTTAAATAAAATTTTAATTTTTTTTAATTTAAAAATATAAGGGTCGAACCGTAACCGTAACCGTAACCGGTGGTTCACGAAGCGTAACCGGCGGTTCACGAACCGTAACCGGAACCGTCTACGAAGGTTAAGGTTAAGGGTCGAGCTCTTTTGAACCGTCGAACCGGCGGTTCCGAACCGTCAACCGGCGGTTCACGAACTGTGGTCATGTCTAAGTTTGGCCGACAAATAACACAATTAAATCCTGATAAGAGAACTGATTCAGTTATGCACATCATGTGCACCGATGCACGTGCACCTCTTCTTACACCGGTGCACGTGAACTTCTTGCAACCGGTGCACTTGTCCCACGAATGCACCGATGCATGTAAAGAGTCGTCTATAGGCTTGTAGGTGCACATTTATAAATTTAACATCAGTGCAAGTATATAAAGCTTCGACTTTGATGTTGCACATTTGTATACATTTTATGCGGTGCATGTTTCTAAAAACTTCAATAGCTATGGTGCACGTTTATAAATATAACATTTGTTCATGTGTATAAACTTAACATTGGTGCATGTTAACATACATTTTTAGCGGTGCACTCGCATATTAAATCTGTGCACTTCATTTTTAACAAGGTGCACTTAAATGCAACAAATTGGTGATTTTATCAAGTCGATTCACGTACTGGTGCACGTAATTCCTGCATGCAGCGGGTAATCCAAGTCGTTCAATTTCATTATGTGCACAGCTTCTTTCTAAAATTCCAAATTTTCATTCAAACAATTTATCAAACATTCCATTTCTCAAACAACAAATAAAATAGAGTACAATTAACAAATTCTTTTCGTCACCAACTTGAAAAAGAAATCCGTGAATGTACACCATAGTAACAACCACGGGTTAAAACAACAAACCTAAGATTCCAAAATTCCGTTCAAACAATTTATCGAACATTTCAAAAGTGGTGCACGTCCTCTTGAACGGTGTAATTAGGGTTTGCGTATACCGGTGCACGCCGCGTGCATCGGTGCACTTGAGATGCTTTCTTCTTCTCTGTACTATTATGTTGAGCAACTATTTCATTGAACCCACCATGACCAAGTACCGTAAGTCTTTATTCCTTCATCACAAGCATTAAATCGCAAGCAATTCAAAATCTCTTTCAAATCATCTTTGGCATTGAGTGTACCCTATCGAAAAGAAGGAATTTTGTGTCCATTAGTAGTGCCAATACAACTTGGTTAGAACAGTTTCCATGCATAGGTCATAATAGCCAAAATTCTTCCCGAATCAAAAATTATTACCGTTAGAAGTTTGGCCGACAAATAACACAATTAAATCATGATAAGAGAACTGATTCAGTTATGCACATCATGTGCACCGATGCACGTGCACCTCTTCTTACACCGGTGCATGTGAACTTCTTGCAACCGGTGCACTTGTCCCACGAGTGCACCGATGCATGTAAAGAGTCGTCTATAGGCTTGTGGTGCACATTTATAAATTTAACATCAGTGCAAGTATATAAAGCTTCGACTTTGATGTTGCACATTTGTATACATTTTATGTGGTGCATGTTTCTAAAAACTTCAATAGCTATGGTGCACGTTTATAAATATAACATTTGTTCATGTGTATAAACTTAACATTGGTGCATGTTAACATACATTTTTAGCGGTGCACTCGCATATTAAATCTGTGCACTTCATTTTAAACAAGGTGCACTTAAATGCAACAAATTGGTGATTTTATCAAGTCGATTCACGTACTGGTGCACGTAATTCCTGCTTGCAGCGGGTAATCCAAGTCGTTCAATTTCATTACGTGCACAACTTCTTTCTAAAATTCCAATTTTCATTCAAACAATTTATCAAACATTCCATTTCTCAAACAACAAATAAAATAGAGTACAATTAACAAATTCTTTTCGTCACCAATTGAAAAAGAAATCCGTGAATGTACACCATAGTAACAACCACGGGTTAAAACAACAAACCTAAGATTCCAAAATTCCGTTCAAACAATTTATCGAACATCTCAAAAGTGGTGCACGTCCTCTTGAACGGTGTAATTAGGGTTTGCGTATACCGGTGCACGCCGCGTGCATCGGTGCACTTGAGATGCTTTCTTCTTCTCTGTACTATTATGTTGAGCAACTATTTCATTGAACCCACCATGACCAAGTACCGTAAGTCTCTATTCCTTCATCACAAGCATTAAATCGCAAGCAATTCAAAATCTCTTTCAAATCATATTTGGCATAAATCTGCTTCTCCACGATCATCTGCAACATGGAATGGTGGAAATCAAGATACGGGTCATCAGAATCGTCCTCCACCGCCATACTCTCGTCGCCGATTCTACCGAAGATCTGAACAGCCTTCAGGCTCTTCGTAGAGAGGATGGCCAAGGATTTGCAGGTCGAAGCTTCCATGGAGGAGAAATGATCGCACATATAAGATAGGATGAAAGACAATGAGAGAAGAAGACGATGAGGAAGGAAGAGAATGAGATAATGATGACCTTGTTCTTTTGAAATAAGTGTATTTTAGTCAAGAAAAAAGATTTAAATAGAATGAAATTCAAAAATTGGACCTATCTGAATTATGTTTCTTGAAAAATGGATGTTTAACGTAATGTTGATTTTTTCCCAGATTTAGATGAATTATTGTTTTGTGATGGATATATTTTCGTAATTTCCTCCTTTTTTTCCTGAAAGAGTCGTAGAATGGCAAAGTGGTGCTTGAACAAGATATGATATTAGCTCAGTGTATGGCTGTTGTGTTAGTGAATAGTTATTCCCCAGTTTTTTAAGATTCTATTTATTATTAAATTTGATGTTTTAAATAATTAAAAATTGTAATTAAGTAGGATTTTAATATTTTTTTATTAGCGTTATTTATTTTTATCTTTAAAATCAATATAGTATGTTATATATTTCTTTTTATCGTTAGATGTATTCTTCAATATAAATTTTCCTCATCGGATTAAAAATTTATGGTTATGCCCCAGTACATGATATCTGTTTTTATTATATTCTTAGAGATTGATGTTTTTTTTTCTAAAGATATCATGTTATGAGATAAAAATGTTGATTATTGAATTTTTAAATGTTATGTGATTATACTATAATATATCTGAATATAATAAAAATTATTTTCAGATTGACAAAAACTGAATATAAAGTCATTATTTTTAAAGGAATGTAAAAGATGTAAGGAATCCAACGAGCATGGACACATCGAAAATAAATAAAATTCGGATTCCATCCATGGACCTATACGAATTAATCATATCGGATGTAGAGAGTTATACATTTGTAGCGTGCTTGATGCAGAATTCCTCGAAGATGAACGTCCACGAGTCACGAGCAAAACTTCACAGCTTTGCCTCTACGGTATCCACAGGATCGAATCGACAAAGGATGTTGAATTTATCAAGTTGCTAGACTTGATAAATCAACCGGGAAAGGGACGAACCGCCAAGATACGAGGCGATGGCTGCACCTTCGAACTTTTCGAAAAAGTGATTTAGGTTTCGTTAATCTGTATTAACGTGAATCATTGCTTAAACCTAAACCAGCAATGTATATGTATATATAGATATCAGAGGCGGCTATTATAAAGATTATGGGATTTCTCAAAACCCTTAACCCAAAACTCTATATCAGTAAATACATATATCTCAACCTTATATATATGTCTTTATACATATATAAATGACCCATTAGTTTATGATTAGGACTCTTCCTAATAAAATTAATTCATCTAATCAATTAAACTCCCTTTATCGATTTAATATTTTATGCGACGCGTTAGGTTCTTGCAACGTTGGCAATGACATAAAATCTAATTTTATGTCACAAACAATGAGCAGTATCTAGCAACACATCAAGGTTACCCAAGTTACAAGAATGTCATTGACTCGACATTACCTATGGCCTGTGCTAATATTCACCGTGTAACTTAATCCATTTGTCCTAGGTGTTTAGATTAAACACGAGTCATGGAATAAATCATACTCGTATAGTTCAATCTTTTATCGACTCATTCGAGCATGGCCATGCATTTTACTCTCACTTGATCAAGGGCCCAAACACTTCTCCTATTATACAGGAGGGACAAATCATATATTGATCACTCAACATCCCTCTACATAATTCGTAGTGTATCCAATGATTGTCTTTATAGTTTACCCTGTTACAGGTAACGTTTGACAATATCAAGATACACAACTCCTGTCGGGATCTTTGGTGATCTCAAGTCGTAAGGATTACATACACTATTATCACTATGAAAATTTCATATGACATTCATATAACTATCCATGTAGCATTCTCATGGTGGGTATGTACAATACATAGATCTCTAACATGTACCCATGTGTTGATTCAATATCACATACTAGTCTCAATGCATTATCATTATCCTAATTCATGATAATACTTGACTAGGGACAATCTTTAAGAACAATACAATTTTATTCTAAGGACATTAATATATATATATATATTCGTATTACACCGATACTGGAATAATATATAATAATGAATTGTCATTAATAAAATCATATTACATTGTATGCCAAAATCAATCATCTAATGTGTTGTCCTAGAGCATACCCCAACAAATCTCCCACTTGCACTAAGACCAATCAGACATGTACTTAATGCCTAAAGATCTAGAATGACGATCATGCTTCTGCTTGTGACAACGGTTTCAGTCAGCGGGTCAGATACATTATCATCAGTTGGTACTTTGCATATTTTTACATCTCCTCTTTCAACGATTCTCGAATGAAATGAAAACGCCGAAGTATGTGTTTGGATTGTTGGTGAGATCTTGGTTCCTTAGCCAATGCCATGGCTCCATTGTTGTCACAATAGAGTTCAATCGGATCTAGAATGCTAGGCATAACCCCAAGCTTAGAAATGACCTTCTTGATCCAAACGACTTCCTTTGCTGTATCTGAGGCAGTAATATACTCAGCTTCAGTTGTAGAATCGGCTACTGTCTCTTGCTTTGAACTCTTCCAGCTCATAGCACCACCATTTAGGTAAAACACATATCCTGATTGCGATCGGAAATCATCCTTGTCGGTTTGGAAGCTTGCATCAGTGTAACCTATTACATTGAGTTCTTCCTCACCTCCAAAAATCAGGAAGGTATCCTTAGTTCTTCTCAAGTACTTCAGGATATTCTTCAAAGCGATCCAGTGACATTCACCTGGATCAACTTGATATCTGATCGTCATGCTTAAAGCATACGAAACATCTGGACGAGTACATATCATGGCATACATTATAGATCCAATAGCTGACGCATATGGAATCTTACTCATGCGTTGTATTTCATCTTGTGTTGAAGGACACTGATCCTTCGAGAGATGTATCACATGTGTCATAGGCATGAATCCTTTCTTTGATTCTTGCATGCTAAACCTTTTTAGCACTTTATCTATGTATGTACTTTGACTTAGGCCAAGTAATTTCTTGATATATCTCTATAGATCTTGATACCTAACACATAGGTGACTTCACCCAAGTCTTTCATAGAAAAGCAATTCCCTAGCCAAATCTTTACAGATTGCAAGGCAGGGATATCATTCCCAATGATAAGTATGTCATCTACATACAACACTAGGAAGATAATTATGATCCCACCGAACTTCTTGTAGACACAAGGTTCATCGACGTTCTTGATGAAACCAAACTCTTTGATCCCATCAACGAAATGAAGATTCCAACTCCGAGAAGCTTACTTCAATCCATAAATGGATCGTTGTAGCTTGCATATCTTTCCAAAATCCTTTGGATTGACAAAACCCTCGGGTTGTGTCATGTACACATCCTCAAGTAAGTTTCCATTAAGGAAAGCAGTTTTGACATCCATCTGCCAAATTTCATAATCATGAAATACAGTTAGTTCATCATAGTCATACTATGAATTTGTTTGAAACCTTTAGCAACCAATCGTTCTTTAAAAGTTTGTACGTTATCATCCATGTCAGTCTTCTTCTTGAAAATCCATTAGCACCCTATGGGTCTTACCCCTTCAGGTGGGTCAACCAAAGTCCATACTTGGTTTACATACATGGATTCCATCTCAGATTTCATGGCCTCTAGCCATTTCTCAGAATCAGGGCACATTATATCTTCTTGATAGGATGAAGGCTCATCATCATCAATGAGTAGTAAGTCACCTTGTTGAGTTACAAGAAATCCATATCTTTGTGGCTCCCGGTGTACTCTTACAGACCTACGCTGGGCTTGTGTCTCTTGAGCAGGCATTTCGTCCACAACAACTTGTGGTGATTGCTCTGTTTCCATCTCAATATTACGTTCTGTGTTTTGTTGTGGTTGTACTTCACTAAGTTCTATTTGTCTCCCACTGGTTCTTCTAGAAATTAATTCTCTTTCAAGAAAGACACATGTCCGAGCAACAACCACTTTGTTCTCGGTGAGATAATAGAAATAGTATCCTTTTGTTTCCTTAGGATAACCCACAAATAAACACTTATCAGATTTGGGTCCAAGTTTATTGGAGGCGTAACGTCTCACGTAAGCCTCACAACCTCAAATCTTTATAAAAGACATACTAGGACGTTTCCTAGTCCATATCTCATATGGTGTCTTTTCAACTGATTTAGATGGAACACGGTTCAGTATAAATATGGTTGTTTTTAAAGCACGTCCCCAAAAGAAAATCGGAAGATCTGCATGACTCATCATAGATCGAACCATGTCCAACAAAGTTCGATTCCTCCTTTCAGATACACCATTCCATTGTGGAGTATACAAAGGTGTGAGCTGTGGTACTATCCCCCACTCCTTTAGATAGTCAAGAAACTTTTGGCTTAAGTATTCACCTCCTCGATCTGATCGGAGGATTTTGATACTTTTGCCAAGTTGGTTTTGTACTTCATTCTTGAAATCCTAGAACCTTTCAAAAGTTTTATATTTATATTTTATTAGGTACATATACCATTATCTACTGAAGTCATCAGTAAATGTAACGAAGTATTGAAAACCACCTCTAGCTTGTATGCTTATTGGGTCACATACATCACTATGTATGAGACTCAATAAATCATTGCCCTTTCAATATGTCCCTTGAAAGGGGCTTTAGTCATATTGCTCATTAAACAAGATTCACATGTTTCGTATGATTCAAAATCAAATGAATTCAAAACTCCATCCTTATGAAGTTTTGAAATGTGATTCTCATTTATATGGCCCAAGCGACAATGCCAGAGATAAGTTGGATTAGAATCATTAGTCTTAATCCTCTTAGTATTTATTTTATAGACAGGCATATCAAGATTTAGAACATAGAGACCATTAATCAATTGTGCACTAGCATAAAACATCTCATTCAAATAAATGGAGCAACATTTGTCATTTATTATAAATGAAAAACCCATCTTGTCCAAACAAGAAATTGAAATAATGATTCTAGTAATCGACGGCAGAAAATAACAGTCTTATAAATCTAAAATTAAACCAGAAGGCAAAGTCAATGAATAATCTCATATAGCTAAAACAGCAACTCTTGCTCCATTTCCCACTCTTTACTTCATCTTTTGCCAACACTCTACTCCTTTTAAGTTCCTGCACATTAACACAAATGTGATAATCACATCCAGTATCTAATACCCATGATGAAGAAGTAGATAGATTGACTTCTATAACAAAAATATCTAAAGTAGAAGTCACACTTCCTTTCGTCTTCTTAAGATCTTCCAGGTATAACTTGCAGTTTCTCTTCCAATGTCCGGTCTCACCTGCAATGGAAGCAATTTCCTTCTTTAGCCACTCCTCCCTTTGCTTAAGTGCAGAAGCACGAGGCTTAGATTTGACAGAGACTTTCTTGTCTTTTCTAAAGCCCTTTGCTTTAGTCTTTCCCTTGCCCTTATTCACAATAAGGACATTTGTGGGCTTAGACTTCTTTGTGTTTGTCTCGTAAGTTCTCAACATACCAAGCAACTGTGGTAGAATCTTCTCAATTCAATCATATTGTAATTCAAAACAAATTGACTATATCTATCAGGCAACGAATGCAAGATGACGTCAGTGACCAACTCTTGGTCCAATGGAAAACCCAGTTTTTCAAGATTCTCTATGTATCCAATCATTTTGAGTACATGAGTTCCAACAAGACTTCTGTCTTCCATTCTGCACTGAAATAACGCTTTAGAGACGTCATACCTCCCTTGTCTAGCTTGTTGTTGCTAAAGTTGCTTCAGATGTTCAATCATATTGAATACATTTCCTCATGTAGCTTTTGAAGCTCAGAGTTCATGGTTGCAAGCATTAAGCAGCCAACATCAAGAGCGTCATTTTGATGCTTCTTGTAAGCATCCTTATCAGCCCTTACGACCGTAGCAAGAGGTTCCTCAGCAGGTAAGGGTTCCTCTAGGACATATTGATTTTTCTCTTGTTTGAGGACAATCCTCAGATTCCTATACCAGTATAGGAAATTTGTCTCATTCAATTTGTCCTTCTCAAGGAACGATCGCAAAGATAGTGTACTAGTAACTTTGTTTGATGCCATGGATATCTACAATATAAATATGCAAAATAAGTTTTATGATTCTAATCATCTAATAAGGTCTTATATTAAATGAAACTCTCACTATTTAGTTAAAATCATCAACCCTCAAAACTATTAGTGGGCCAAGATCCATATTTCACCTAACCTTGAGTTAGCTTTGGCTAATCACCCAAGACTCGGTTATTTAGGTAGACAACACTTTGTCAATTACATCACATGTAACTCTTGGATGGTTGGATGAACAACATTTTTTTTCTAATTCATCTAATGAATTATTACCCAACCTTATGCCTCTAGGTTCCCAATCCTATTGAGATAACGCTAGTTAAGTCGAACCCAATTTAAAGTCACACGGATATCACTTTTATCCTTTCGCGCCTTACTAAGATTGTCACGGTACGTTGCTTTGGCAAACCTACACATGTTCAATCGAAGTCTTGATGAGTACTTTTAATTAGAAGGCATCTAACTTGACTTAATATTATTAGAGGGATTTAAAGATCTCACGATTTTATTAATATTGATAATGAAAATATAACATGTACATATATATATATATATATATATATATATATATATATATATATATATATATATATATATATATATATATATATATATCATCCATCAATATTAAATATCAAATGATAAACATGCATCACATATATCAACATAAAATAATTGTGACATGGTTATAGCCCGAACTACTGATTTTCTCAAGCCAATGAGAAAATCTAAATGGTCAGCCTAAGGGTAACTCCTCCAAGCACCTCTTCGGTCTATTTGTGAATGACCTCGTCGTCTCGACACCATGGTCCAACTTCATTGGTCTCCATCAACAAAAGCTAAAACTATACTATATAACAAGTACATGATAAAGAGAAGACCTCAAGTTACATTCGATGGGAGCATAGGGGAGGGAATACATTCAAAAAAATAGAGAAGGCACGACACGCAGGCCGTATTTAAAATTATAATCATTCACAAAATTCCAATCTAATAGGTCATAGGGTTATAACCATGCACCATGCTCAAACAACACATAAAATATGCTAGGACATAACAATTAATGAATTAAATTCTAAACACTTTAAAATTTAATTCTAGGTTCATAAACTGTAAATAAAACCAAAAGGTTTAAATTGGAAAACGGTCGTCCGCCTGGCCATGGGCGGTCGCCCACCCAGCCTGGCCAAGGGCGGTCGCCCGCCGTGACAATGGGCAGTCGCCCACTTAGCCAAGGGCGGTCGCCCGCCTTGCCATGGCACGGTTGCCCGCCTTGAGAGTTACGTTCGCCCGACTATCGAGCTACGGTCGCCCTCCTTGCTAGCTATGCTCGCCCGACTATCGAGCTGCGTTCGCCAGCCTTGCTAGGCTCAGTCGCGCGCACACATATGTGTCAATATATCATATATATATTAATATATTACAGTTTCCACATACGTATCTCATATGTCGAATATAACATATCTAATATGTTCTTATAGTTTCGATCGAATTAACATGATTACAATAACTCAAAACATGATAAAACAATTTATCACATAATCCCGATAAGAGCTTCGTACACGACTCTGATACCACTGCAAGGAATCCGACGAGTATGAACTCAACGAAAATAAATAAAATTTGGATTCCATCCGTGGACCTATACGAATTAATCATATCGGGTGTAGAGAGTTATACATTTGTAGCGTGTTTGATGCAGAATCCTCGAAGATGAACGTCCACGAGTCACGAGCAAAACTTCACAGCTTTGTCTCTACGGTATCCACGCGATCGAATTGACAAAGGATGTTGAATTTATCAAGTTGCTAGACTTGATAAATCAATCGGGAAAGGGACGAACCGCCGAGATGCGAGGACGGCTGCACCTTCGAACTTTTTGAAAATGTGGTTTAGGTTTTCGTTAATCTGTATTAACGTGAATCATTGCTTAAACCTAAACCAACAAATGTATATGTATATATAGATATCAGAGGCGGCTATTTTAAAGATTATGGACTTTCACAAAACCCTTAACCTAAAACTCTATATCAGTATATACATATATTTCAACCTTATATATATATATATATATATATATATATATATATGTGTGTGTGTGTGTGTGTGTGTGTGTGTGTACATATATAAATGGCCCATTAGTTTATGATTAGGACTCTTCCTAATAAAATTAATTCATCTAATGAATTTAACTCCCTTTATCGTTTAATATTTTGTGCGACCCGTTAGGATCTTGCAATGTTGGCAATGACATAAAATCTAATTTTATGTCACAAGCAATGAGCGGTATCTAGCAACACATCAAGGCTACCCAAGTTACAAGAATGTCATTGACTTGACATTACATATGGTATGTGCTAATATTCACCATGTAACTTAATCCCTTTGTCCTAGGTGTTTAGATTAAACACGAGTCATGTAATAAGTCATACTCGTATAGTTCAATCTTTTATTTCTTGATCCCCGAGTAGATTAGAATAAACGAATAAGCTCGATATCTAATATCGACTCATTCGAGCATGGCCATGCATTTTAGTCTCACTTGATCAAGGGCCCAAACACTTCTCCTGTTATATAGGAGTGACAAATCATATATTGATCACTCAACATCCCTCTACATAATTCGTAGTGTATCCAATGATTGTCTTTATAGTTTACCCTGTTATAGGTAACGTTTGACAATATCAAGATACACAACTCCTTATGTCGGGATCTTTGGTGATCTCAAGTCGTAAGGATTACATACACTATTATCACTATGAGAATTTCTTATGACATTCATATAACTATCCATGTAGCATTCTCATGGTGGGTCTGTCTAGTACATAGTTCTCTAACATGTACCCATGTATTGATTCAATATCTTATATCAATGAACAAATTCATCAACCAATACATACTAGTCTCACTGCATTATCATTATCCTAATTCATGATAATACTTGACTATGGACAATCTTTAATAATAATACAATTTTATTCTAAGGACATTAATATATATATTCATATTACACAGATACTGGAATAATATATAATAATGAATTGCCATTAATAAAATCATATTACATTGTATGTCAAAATCAATTATGTAATGAGTTGTCTTATGGCATATCCCAACAAAAGCGAGATAAAAATATATTTTGAAAAAAAAATTAAAAAAAATATGATCATATTCGTTAACGCTTGCAAAAATCTAAAAGTATTTTCCAAAAACAAAAATAATTATTTGGAAATATTACAAAATTGATATTCTGACTTGGTTTCATTATACTTTTGGTCCTCTAGTTAGTCATATTTCAATTTTAATACAATAATTTTTTTAAAACAATTTTAATTCTTTTTTTTTTGTTGTTGTGCTAATACTGACATGGCATCATTCATTATTAATATGACATTGGATATTGTTTATGTGTATGGCGTCACGTCAACACTTCTCCGAAAATAAGACTAAAATTATTAAAATATGTGACTATCTAGAGAATAATTTAACAATGAGAGTAATTTACTGAACAATTTATAATATTCCTAATTATTAGGTGTATTGACTGGGATCATCATGGTTGCTTGGTCTTCAAGGTTATTTTAGGATTGTCTCCAACATTTGCGCTGAGCTATTGACCATTCCGAAGAGTTCGGATCATTGAGAGATGTGCAAAAGGGTTGTCAAAAGGTACGGGTTTAACCCGGACCTATATTAAACCCGTCTCAGATAACTCGATCAATCGGGTTGTGGGGTGGGCCTGGACCCGGTCAACGGGTTTTTGAAGCGGGGCGGAGAGCGTCATGGGTTATGCAGAACCTGCCTGCTATAATTTTTTTGATGAGGAAGAAGATGATGAAAATATGTTGATGTACTGTAATTAATTTCGTTTTTTTCTTTGTCATTTAACGAATTAAAGCGACAACACTTAATTTTATTTTGTAATGAGTTGGACAATTTGAAGATTAATAGTGTGTTGTGTACTTTTGAGTTGTCACGCATGTAATTTTATTGTTGTTTAATTTAGCTACAAGTGCATGATCAAATTGTAATAGATTAATTGATTTTTAGCGCTATGTTAATAGGTTTGCGGATGAAGAGGTTTTGAACTTGTCGGGTTCGCAGGACTGGGCGGGTAATATTGGCGGGACGAGGCGAGTATGCAATCATTTTTTTGTAACGGGGTAGATCTCGAGTTTGGCCAAACTCATCCAGACCCGCCCTTGTCATCCCTGTGTACAACCTCTTCCCCATTTGGGTGGAGTCCGACTCCCTTGTTTCCCTTGCGTATCAGGAAATAATACATTGGATTTGGTCCGAACATCATTTTGGAATTTCATGTTCATCTTTCTCGTACCTATCAGGAAGGAAATGTCGTGACAGATACAGAATCAAATGCAACCTTCGATAAAAGACAATATATGGTTCTCACGAAAAACATACTTGATAGTTACATTTGTGGTTATGTATAAGTTAAGGATTCCTTATCTCGGGTCTAGTTGTATATTATTGAAATAGTTTCTTGCAATTCATCTTTGTAAGAGCTTTTCTTTTAGACATCTTGGCCCAGCATAACAACACAACTTGCATCGCTGGATCAAAAGTAAATAATTATGGCGATATATAGTCAAAGTTAGACTGAGAATGTTGACTAAAGTATACTAAAATTATGTGGAATCTTAATGTACGTTGCATTCGAGTACGATCACGTACGTACCATTTTATCAATAATTATAGCTGATAGTAATTGTGCAATTATAATATTTAAACCGTGGAACAGTCCAAACATCACGCTTTGATCGCTCTTCAAGCAGAGCCAACTCTCTCAATAATTGCATCAAATTACAAATCATGATTATTGAACACGTAATATTGGCTCTAATATCAATTGTAGGATTAAGCGCTTGTCACATTACCAAAAGCTATAGTTGTTGGTAACAGTGCAACTATAATATTTAAACCGCATAGCAGCCCAAACGCCACGTTTCGACCACTATCTAAACAGAGACAATTATTGCACTCCAACAATTTCAATAAGTTAGCACTTTATTATTATAAAAAAATACTCTTAAATCTCTTAGGTGCATTTGGTTTGAGGGATTTGAAATTAATGATTTCAAATCCATTTAATTATTTGGATGATTTATATTTGGTGTATTTCAAATCCATCTATTTACTAATTTATATACACGTAATGGTAATTGTGATGATTTGAAATGCACATAAAATATGTGTCATTTCAAGTCTAAGTTTCAATCTATTCTCAAATCAAATCTCTGTATTCAAATAAAATTCATTCATCCAAACATAATAGAGTAAAGCATTGACCGTTAAATAATCAATCAACCCAAATAAATGGGTTGGAAACAGATTCGTGTCCTCAGAAATTATTTTTAAAAACTTTTGGTCGCGGACGCATGTGATTTAGATAAAGTGATTTAATTTGAAAATCTCGGATTTATTTAAAATTCATTACAATTTTTTTAATAAAAATGCTTAACATTAATGAAATATATTAGAAATTCAACTAACTTAGGTATATTCAAAGCGAGAATTGCACTAAAATCTCAAAAGCATATTTTCATTTTGCAATCAGTCCATATTTATCAATGTCAAACTCTGCACTTCCTATTTCAACAATGTTTTATTTTTAACTCCCTAATTGATTAAATTGATCATTCTACCCATTTCCCTCTCTATTCTTTAATCGTTTTTCACCATTTTAGTATGCTAGTCCCTTCTTACAGACACAAATCATCCATTTGTCCACCTTAATCTTCTTCTTTTTTGAATCAAATTTCTTTAATTTTGTGAACATATTTTTTTTTGAACCGCATATTTCATGGAGCACTTATTGAATTTCCACTTTTGCTCCCCGTGTTTTCTGCAAAAATGCTTCCTGATTCCTGTAAAATCGTCCAAGGCCTGTGTAGGATCATGGTGGATGCAGCTCGGTTTCGGGCAAACATATAACATTTTCTTGATTTCTTTACCTGACATTTGCTTAAACTTCCATGACAAATTATGATCCCTCGTGTGAAGCTGTAAATTATGGTCTCTCTGAATGCTTTATGGGTAAATATATTTGCAATTATGAGCAAATATGCTCCTCTTGCAGTCTTGCTTTAGGATATTTTTATTTCATTGCATTTTCTAATTCAGGTTTTTTGTATAAATTTCATAACAGAGAGGTGATTGTTTTGTATTACTCATATTAATACCGATTATGTCCTGATTGTTTTACTGTGAATGGATTATGTGAAGATTTGGCATGATTATTTCTACCCGGTGGATTTCTACAAAGACTTGGCATGGTTGTTTTTGCTTGATGGTTTTTTTTACTGGAATTTCATATGAATGCACGTAAAGTGTATGATAAAATAATAAAAAAGTGTCTAATACATTCCTAATGGATACAATTTCCTACTAACTCTGAATTAAAAACTAATCAAAATAATGATTAATTCCTTCTATGCTTCTATTGTGGGTTTCTTCTTGTTTCACAACAGAGTATTGGCTATCCATTGTCGAATAATATGATAAGCTTTTTCTTCGACTACTTTGTTGGGTGGTATTATGTTCTTTATCTGCCAAGAATCATTATGTTCGTACTTATCTACCCACATGTTTTAATCCTTAGGTGTTGCTGTCAAGAAGAATGTCATTGTGATGATATCTTCGAACAAAGTTCTTTGTGGTGGAATCAATTTTACCTCTGTCAAATAAGCAGGGGCATTCATAAGATAAATTCAGGCGTGTAACAATTTTTCTAATGCGCGGAGCTGAAGCTATATGTTGTCATGTTTTCTTGTCCTCTTTATCATTAGTGAGCATGTCGATCATTGGCATCTTGATATTTTGGACCATAGGTCCTAAAAGCAATGTAAATATGTTATTTAGAATGAATAAGAAAGTACTTGTTTCGTATTTAGAATGTACTTATGTTATATTTAACATATACTTGGTTGTTGCTCCAAATGTACTCGTTTTGTGAGTTGAAAAGAATTTGTCTCAACTGAGCCAAACATGGATGATAATTGGAAAGTACTTGCTTTGTATTTAGAATGTAATTATTTTATTTTTAACATATACTTTCGTGTACCAAAAGCACTAATTTTGTGAGTTGAAAAACATTTGTCTCAATTGGAGTCAAATGTAGATGATAACCGGAAAGTACTTGCTTTGTATTTAGAATGCAATTATTTTAAATTTAACATATACTCGGTTCGTGTACCAAAAGCACTAGTTTTGTGAGTTGAAAAGAATTTTTCTCAGTTGGGGCCAAACATTGATGATAACTGGAAAGTACCTTGCATTGCATTTAGAATGTACTTATTTTATATTTAACATATATTTGGTTCGTGTACCAAAAGTACTAGTTTTGTGAGTTGAAAAGCATTTGTCTTAATTGGGCCAAACATGGATGATAACTGCAAAGTACTTGTTTTGTATTTAGAATGTACTTATTTTATGCTTTAACATATAGTCGTTCGTGTACCAAAAGTACTAGGTTTGTGTGTTGAAAAACATTTGTCTCAATTAGGACCAAACATGAATTGAAAAGTACTTGTGTCGTATTTATAACGTATTATATTATATTAAATATATTCTCGGTTGTTGCTCCAAAGTATGGGTGCTTAATCCGGAACCGGCCGGTTTCGGATCCGTTAAGCACGAAACCGGTCCGGTCCGTTAAGGAACCGGATCGGACCCGGTTCCGGTTCCAACCGGTTCCGGGTCGATCCGATTCGGACCGGAATTATTTTTTTTTGAATTTTTTTTATTTTTAAGTTCTTTTAAAAAAAATAATTTTTTTTAATGTTGTAAATGTTTCCCCAATATCCATCACAAATTCAATATATTTCTTCTTCATTTCATAATATAGATGTATACAAATATTGTAAAAGAAGGCAATTGAAAATCTAAATAAAAAATAATTACTATTTAGCACTTTTCATAATTGATAAGTATTAGTTTTTGCGTTCTCCTCTTCTTGCTCGTCATAATGATTTACGAATTCGTCAACCGCCTCATCTCTTCTATTCTTACATTCTGCTTCAAACCAATCTTTAAGTAACGTGAGCATGCATAACAAATCAGGAGATAGACTACTTCTGTATTCTCCAATAATTCGGCCACATGTTGAGAATGCCGATTCAGAAGCGACGCTTGAAGCTTGTACCGCATACACGTCTCTAGTCATTTTGGCTAAGATGGGGAATTGTGCTGCATTTGACTTCCACCATTGTAACACGTCGAAATTGTCTTCCGTTACAAATTGATAATTCAGATAAATTTGCAACTCAGTCGACGTGCTAGTTGAAGGTCCTTTTCCCTTAAGTTTTTTCCTGCCCAGCATCCTAAGCAAATTGATGCCCACACCTTTAGTTTGAGCTTGGGGTTGTTCATCAGCAGGCTTTTTTGCAATGATTCACTTGCATGTTGATTATAATACAATTGAAACATATTTTGGAGAGATTGCATTGTAGACGTCTTTTGATCGTCAACAACCTTACCCAAAACTTTAGCATAATATTCAAAAAATATCTCAAATGAAGATAAACATTGACTATGATCTAGCAATGTTGTGATGCAGTGCACGTGTGTGATTTGTTCCCAATACTTTATAAATTTAGTTTTCGTTGCACTAACAAAAGCATGCAAGTCATAGTCATCTCTAAATTCTATAAACTTATCAAACATATTAAATACTAAAGGAAGCAAATAAACGGAAGTTGGATAAGTAACACCGGAGAAGCGTTCCGTCGCTTCTTTGAAAGTACCTAACAATAATACATAATTTTCAACAAATTCCCAATCCTCGTTAGTCAAATAAATACTTTCATCGCTATCAGGCATTTGATATGAATTATAAAATGGAATTAAAATATCTTTGTAAGGTAACATAGCATTTAACATATTGTACAACGAATTCCACCTAGTTTCTATTGGTGATGGAAAAAGAAGATGCTTTAAACCATTAGATAAACATAATTGTTTCCAATCACGCTTAACACGGCTCATGCGTAACCATTTAGCGCAGTATTTTATTTTCTCAATACATGATGAGTGATTGTCCTCATAACCAACTTTAACAGCCAAATTAATCACATGACATGCACATCTAACATAAAAAAAAAACACCATCAAGCATTGGTTTCAGATAGGTCTTTAAATCACGCATCGCAGCATTGTTATTCGCAGCATTGTCTAATGTGATTGAAAATATCTTATCCTGAATTCCATAATGTCAACAAGTGTTGAATACATATTTAGCAATTACATAACCAGTATATGCACAATCTAACTCATCTAAAGACAAAATCAGTTTTTGCATACACCAATTATCATCAATCCAATGACAAGTGACAGCAAGATATGAATCTGAATTTACATTTGTCCAAATATCTGTTGTTAAGCTAACCCTACAAGGCAAATTAGAAAGATGTTGAAATAATGTATTTCTATATTCAACAAATACGTCCATGCAATTTCTTTTTAGTGTGTGCCTGGAAATATGTTTAAACATGGGTTGTATAGACGAAGCAAATTCAATAAAACCAGCATGTTCAGCTTGTATAAAAGGTAGTTCACATCTAATCACATATCTAACAAGTGACCTACGGTTAATTTCAGCAGTTAAAATAAAATGCGTGCCAGTGAGAACATTAATTTGTGCTTGTGTTGCTTCTCGACCTAATGGTTGTAATGTTGTCTCATCAAAATCATGTTTTTTTACTAAGTGTTTTTTAAATGTTCCAGTGCCTCCACTGGAACCACCAGCTTTATATGAATATTGCATTTTACATAATTTACATATTGCAACAGATTCATTAGTACCTTCTTTTTGAGCGAGTTCAAAGTGATCTCATATCTTACTTCTTTTGGCACGAGTCTGTTGTCTACTCACTGTTGTTGTGGCTCCGGATGACTCCACTTGTTGTCTCTCTTGGGCTTGGGCAGCAGGAGGTTCGGCAGGGTGTTTGGGTTGTTGATGTTCGACATTCATAGAGGAACCACCAACACTGAGGTCAGCAAAAAAATCATAACTTTCATTTAACTCAGGTATTGGCACAGGCAAATTCATTGCCGACGATGAACTCAATGATAGACGACCCGGGACGAGACCCCGACTGCGACCCCGGCTACGACCAGCGCCGCTGCTAGATGAAGATGCCATTATTATATAAGTAAATTGTAGATAGCACAATTGAGAGGAAAATATGAGATTAAAGTATACAACTTTGCATGAATGAATTGTGAGAAGAATGAATTGTGAGGTTATAAATAAATTTCACACATATTTATAGATTTTTTTTTTAAAAAAA
This sequence comes from Haberlea rhodopensis, assembly GCA_907163345.1. Taxonomy (NCBI): domain Eukaryota; kingdom Viridiplantae; phylum Streptophyta; class Magnoliopsida; order Lamiales; family Gesneriaceae; genus Haberlea; species Haberlea rhodopensis. The sequence continues at coordinate 19,686,494 of CAJQUN010000002.1, forward strand.
GCAAAATTGAAAAAAAAATAATGAACGTTGGCAACGGCTCTTAGCCGTTGCCAACTTTTAGCATGGCAACGGCTTAGCCGTTGCCATGCTGACAAAAAAACACACTTTTTATTTTATTTTTATTTTTAAATCAACCGATTCCGGTTTCGGTTTCGGTTCCGGTTCCAGAATCGGTTCCAAACCGGTAGCACCAGAATCGGTGGTGCTACCGGTTTGGTTCCGAGGAACAGCCCCAGACCGGTTTGATACAGCTTCCTGGGCGAATCGGAACCGGTTAGTCCGGTTCCGGTTTCGGACCGGACTAAGCACCCCTACTCCAAAGGTACTAGTTTTGTGAGGAAAATCATTTTTCTCAACTGATGCCAAACATGGATGATAATTGGAAAGTATTTGCTTTGTATTTATAATGTACTTATTTTATATTTAACTTATATTCGATTCGTGTACCAAAGGCACTAGTTTTGTGAGTTGAAAAGCATTTGTTTCAATTGGGGTCAAACATGGATGATAATTGGAAAGTATTTGCTTTATATTTAGAATGTACTTATGTTCTATTTAACATATAATCGGTTCGTGTACCAAAAGTACTATTGTGTGTTGAAAAACATTTGTCTCAATTGTACATGGATGATACCTGGAAAGTACTTATTTCGTATTCAAAATGTACATATTTTACATTTGAGATATATTCGGTTTTGCATTCAAAAAGTATATGTTATATATGTTTATAAACAATTGTCTCAATTGGGGTCAAAATGAATGATAATTTCAAAGTACTTGGTTCGTATTCACAATGTACATATTTTACATTTTACATGTACTCGCTTTGCATTCAACAAGTATTCCTTGCGTGTTGAGAAAACAATTGTCTCAATAATGGTCAAACAAGGAACGATAATATCAAAGTACTTTGTTCGTATTCAACATGTGCATAATTAAAAAAAGGTAATTGCATCATTTACTGGTAATCGAGTGTGCGTTGACACTTCATAACTAGAACTGTCAACTTGTACTAATGTATATATTGACATTTTTTTTGTAATACTTAATTGAACACTCCAACTATTTTTAAATTTCGCATGCACCACTCAACATAATATGTTGTATAAAGTGTGTGACCATTCCAAAATAGGGAATTTCTTGGATTCTTATGTTACCCAATACGAATTTAAAATGTACTTGGTTCTTATTTAAAATGTAACTATGTTATATTTCACATATACTCAGTTGTGTTTCAGAAAGTACTCGTTTGTAAAATATATACAAAACGAGTACCTTTTGAATACAAAACGAGTATATATGAAATATAAAGTAGGTTTATTTTAAATAATAACCAAGTACTTTATCCATAATGAGTAACTGTGATGCCCTGGAAATTAATTACTTTAATTAAATGGAGTTTAAAGCGATAATGAAAAGATAATTATGAATGAATATCGTTTTGCATCGGCTCGGTTTTGAGATAAATCGTTGTGGTTGAAAACTATGATTGAGTCATAATTATTGGATTGACATATGCTTGAGATGAAGCATGTGAATTATGACATAAATTATGAATATGTATTTGGAGGTAATTATTGGAGCTCATCAATAATTATGGAGTTTGGGATTAAAATAATGATTGACTATGATATGAGGCATGACGAATCTATATTTTAGATGATGAATACTGTTGAGGATTATTGATGAGATTTGAACCAAAACTTAGTATATGTGAAATGTAAAATACGTGCATTTTGAATACGAACCATGTATTTTTGAATTATCATTCTTTGTTTGGCTCCAAATGAGACAATTGCTTGTTAACACGGACAATGAGTACGTTTTAAACGTAAACTAGGTATATTTGAAATGTAAAATATGTACATTTTGAATACGTTCAAATACTTTTGAATTATCATTCCTTGTCTTGGCCCGAATTAAGACAATTGTTTTTCAACAAACATAATAAGTACTTTCTGAACGCAAACTGAGTATATTTGAAATGTAAAATATGTACATTTTAAATACTGTTAGTAATCCATCATGCATAGCAACGCAGCGGAATAAAATTTTTATGGATTACTTGACACCGGATCTATACAAAGGGGTTCATATCGGATAAAGGATCAAAGGTCTCACCCTTGTAGCGTGTTTGAGCAGATTCCACGAAGCAGCACCACGTCCAACGAGTCCTTCGAGCCACTAGCAAAACTTAACGAGTTTTGCCTCTACGGTATCCACACGATCAAATCGGGAAGGGATAGTTTAAGAACAAAGTGCTAGATTTGTTCTTAAACCGAAACAAGAAGTACACTCGATTCACAATCGAGGAAGATGGCACGAAATCACAAGAAAACCACTCGACTATGAAGAAGCCGATGGTTTATGTGTGAGGCGGCCGAGAGTGGCTTCTTGGGAGGCTAGGTTATGATATCAAGTGTTAATCTTATTAATCACCATGTAATCAAATTATAGATGATTTAATTAAAGGCTTTCATAAAGCCTCATGGGCTTAAGCCCATGATTTTAATTTAATCCTTATAATTATTAATTAAGACTCCTCTTAATTATTTAATTCATCCCATGAATTTAATTTCCCTTCTTGATTTAATCTTTTGTGCGACCCGATAGGATCTTGTAATGTTGGCAGTGACATAAAATCTCATTTTACGTTACAAGCAAAGAGCGGTGTCTAGCAACATCAAGGCTACCCAAATTACAAGAATGTCAATGACTCGACATAACCTTTAGAACTTATGATAATATTAACCATGTAACTTAATCCCTTTGTCCTTTGTGTTTAGATTGAACACGAGTCATGGAATAGTCATACTCGTATATTCAATCTTTATTTCTTGATCCCCAAGTAGAACTAGAATAAACGAATAAGCTCGATATCTCATATCGACTCATTCGAGCATGGCCATGCATTTTAGTTCTCACTTGATCAAGGGCCAAACACATCTCCTGTTATATAGGAGGGACAAATCCTATCTCGATCAGTCAACATCCCTCTACATAATTCGTAGTGTATCCAATAGTCGCATTTATAGTTTACTCCTATTACGGGTAACGTTTGACAATATCAAGATACATAACTCCTTATGTTGGGATCTCTGATGATCACAAGTCGTAAGGATTACATACATTATTATCACTATGAGAATTGCTTATGACACGCATATAACTATCCATGTAGCATTCTCATGGTGGGTCTGTCCAGTACATCGTTCTCTAACATGTACCCATGTGTTGATTTGATATCTCATATCAATGAACAATTCATCAATCAATACATACTAGTCTCAACGTATCATCATTATCCCTATTCATGATAATACTTGACTATGGACAATGTTTAAGAATAATACAATATTATTCTAAGGACATTAACATATATATTAATTCACATTGCACAGTTAAACGAATAATATATAATAATGAATTGTCATTCATAAAATCATAAACATGGTATGTCAAAACAATCATCTAATGACTTGTCTTATGGCATATCCCAACAAATCTCCCACTTGCACTAAGACCACTCAGACATATACCTAATGCCTAGAGATCTAGTATGACGATCATGCTTCTGCTGTGACAGTGGCTTAGGCAATGGGTCAGATACGTTATCATCTGTTGGTACTTTGCATATTTTAACATCTCCCCTTTCAACGATTTCTCGAATGAAATGAAAGCGCCGAAGTATGTGCTTGGATCTTTGGTGAGATCTAGGTTCCTTAGCCAATGCGATCGCTCCATTGTTGTCACAATAGAGTTCTATCGGATCTTTAATGCTAGGCACCACTCCAAGTTCAGAAATGAACTTCCTAATCCAAACAGCTTCCTTTGCTGCATCCGAGGCAGCAATATACTCAGCTTCCGTTGTAGAATCGGCTACTGTTTCTTGCTTTGAACTCTTCCAGCTCACAGCACCTCCATTTAGGCAATACACATATCCAGATTGCGATCGAAAATCATCTTTGTCATTTTGGAAGCTTGCATCAATGTAACCCATTACATTGAGCTCTTCCTCACCTCCATAAATCAAGAATGTATCCTTAGTTCTTCTCAAGTACTTCAGGATATTCTTGACAGCATCCAGTGACCTTCACCTGGATCAACTTGATATCTGCTCGTCATTCTCAAAGCATACGATACATCGGACGAGTACATATCATGGCATACATGATAGATCCAATAGCTGACGCATATGGAATCTTACTCATGCGTTGTCTCTCATCTGGTGTTGAAGGACACTGTTCCTTCGAGAGATATATACCATGTGTCATAGGCACGAATCCTTTCTTTGATTCTTGCATGCTAAACCTTTTAAGCACTTTGTCTATGTATGTACTTTGACTTAGGCCGAGAAGCCTTCTTGATCTATCTCTATAGATCTTGGTTCCTAATACATAGGTGGCTTCTCCCAAGTCTTTCATCGAAAAACAATTCCCTAGCCAAATCTTTACAGATTGTAAGGCAGGGATATCATTCCCAATGAGAAGTATGTCATCTACATACAACACTAGGAAGATAATTATGCTCCCACTGACCTTCTTGTAGACACAAGGTTCATCTACGTTTTTGATAAAACCAAACTCTTTGATTGCATCATCAAAACGAAGATTCCAACTCCGAGAAGCTTGCTTCAATCCATAAATGGATCGTTGTAGCTTGCATATCTTTCCAGCATCCTTTGGATCGACAAAACCCTCGGGTTGTGTCATGTACACATCCTCGAGCAGATTTCCATTAAGGAAAGCTGTTTTGACATCCATCTGCCAGATTTCATAATCATGAAATACAGCTATTGCAAGTAAGATCCTTATAGATTTAACCATGGCCACTGGTGAAAAGGTTTCATCATAGTCAATACCATGAATTTGTTTGAATCCTTTTGCAACCAGTCGACCTTTATAGGTTTGTACATTACCATCCATATCGGTCTTTTTCTTGAAAATCCATTTGCACCCTATGGGTCGTACCCCTTCAGGTGGATCAACCAAAGTCCATACTTGGTTTGCATACATGATTCCATCTCAGATTTCATGGCCTCTTGCCATTTTTCAGAATCAGTGTCCATTATAGCTTGTTGATAAGATAACGGCTCATCCTCATCAATAAGTAGTAAGTCACCTTGTTGAGTCACAAGAAATCCATATCTCTGTGGCTCCCGGTGTTCTCTTACAGACCTACGCTGGGCTTGTGTCTCTTGAGCAGGTAGTTCTTCCACAACAGCTTGCGGTGCCTGCTCTGTTTCCATCTCAATCTCAGGTTCAGTGTTTTCATGTGGTTGAACTTCACTAAGTTCTATTTTTCTCCCACTGGTTTTTCTAGAAATAAATTCTCTTTCAAGAAATACACCAGTCCGAGCAACAACTACTTTGTTCTCGGTGGGATAATAGAAATAGTATCCTTTCGTTTCCTTAGGATACCCCACAAATAAACACTTATCAGATTTGGGTCCAAGTTTGTTAGTGGCATGACGTCTAACGTAAGCCTCACAACCCCAAATCTTCATAAAAGACATACTAGGACGCTTCCCAGTCCATATCTCATATAGTGTCTTTTCCACTGATTTAGATGGAACACGGTTCAGTAAGAAAATCGATGTTTCTAGAGCATGTCCCCAAAACGATATCGGAAGATCTGCATGACTCATCATTGATCTAACCATGTCTAACAAGGTTCGATTTCTCCTCTCGGATACACCATTCCATTGTGGAGTATACGGAGGAGTGAGTTGTGGGACTATCCCACACTCCTTTAGATAGTCATGAAACTCTTGGCTTAAGTATTCACCTCCTCGATCTGATCGAAGGATTTTGATACTTTTGCCAAGTTGGTTTTGTACTTCATTCTTGAAATCTTTGAACTTTTCAAAGGTTTCATGCTTATGCTTCATTAGGTACACATACCCATATCTACTGAGGTCATCAGTAAATGTAACGAAGTATTGAAAACCACCTCTAGCTTGTGTACTTATTGGTCCACATACATCACTATGTATTAGTCCCAATAAAACATTTGCCCTTTCAACATGTCCCTTGAAAGGGGCTTTAGTCATCTTGCCCATTAAACAAGATTCGCATGTTTCATATGATTCAAAATCAAATGAATCTAATACTCCATCCTTATGAAGTTTAGATATGCGGTTCTCGTTTATGTGGCCCAAGCTGACAATGCCAGAGATAAGTCGGATTACAATCAATATTTTTAATCCTTTTAGTATTTATGTTATAGATAGGCATATCAAGATTTAATAAATAAAGACCATTCACCATTTGTGCACTAGCATAAAACATATCATTTAAATAAATAGAACAACAGTTGTCCTTTATCATAAATGAAAATCCACACTTGTCTAAACAAGAAATAGAAATAATGTTTTTGGTAATGGATGGCACAAAATAACAGTCTTTTTAAAATCAACGATAAACCAGAAGGCAAAGATAAATAATAATCTCCTATAGCTAATGCAGCAACTCTTGCTCCATTTCCAACTCGGAGATCAACTTCGCCTTTCGCCAACAATCTACTCTTTTTGAGGTCCTGCACATTTACACAAATGTGATATCCACATCCAGTATCTAATACCCATGATGAAGAAGTAGATAAATTGACTTCTATAACAAAAATACCTGAAGTGGAAGTCACACTTCCTTTCTTTAGATCCTCCAGATATACTTTGCAGTTTCTTTTCCAATGGCCGGTCTCACCGTAATGGAAACAGTTCCCTTCCTTCGCTATCCCTCCCTTTGGTTTCAGTGCAGAAGACTTTGGCTTAGATTTAACAAAGACCTTCTTGTTATTCTTGAAGCTCTTAGCTTTAGTCTTTCCTCTGCTCTTATTCACAATAAGAACATTTGTAGGTTTAGACTTCTTGCTATTTGCTTCAAAAGTTTTAAGCATGCCAAGTAACTGTGGTAGAGTCTTTTCTATTTCAATCATATTGTAATTTAAGACAAATTGACTGAAGCTTTCAGGCAACGATTGCAAGATCACGTCAGCGGCCAACTCTTGGTCCAAAGGAAAACCCAGCTTCTCCAGATTCTCAATATACCCAATCATCTTGAGTACATGAGTTCCAACCAGACTTCCTTCTACCATTCTACACTGGAATAACGCCTTAGAGACGTCATATCTCTCTTGTCTTGCTTGTTGTTGGTACAGTTGCTTAAGGTGCTCGATCATATCAAACGCCTCCATTTCCTCATGTTGCTTCTGAAGCTCAGAGTTCATGGTGGCAAGCATAAGGCACCCAACATCAAGTGCGTCACTTTGATGCTTTTTGTAAGCATCTTTATCGGCTCTTGTAGCCGTTAGGGGAGGTTCCTCAGCAGGTAAGGGTTCCTCTAGGACATATTGTTTCTTTTCTTGTTTGAGGACTATCCTCAAGTTCCTATGCCAGTCTAGGAAATTTGTCCCATTTAATTTGTCCTTCTCAATGACCGATCGCAGTGATAAAGTGCTTGTTACGTTGTTAGTTGCCATGGATATCTACAATATAAATATGCAAAATAAGTTTATGATTTAATCATTTAACATGGTCTTATATTAAATGATACTCCCACTATTTTGTTAAAAAAATATCAACCCTCGAAACCTTTAGTGGGCCAAGATCCATATTTCGCCTAATCTTGAGTTAGCTTTGGCTAATCACCCAAGACTCGGTTATTTAGGTAGACAACACTTTGTCAATTACATCACATGTAATTCTTGGATAGTTGGACGAACAACGCTTTGTTCAATTCATCAAATGAATTATTATCCAACCCATGCCTCTCGGTTCCCAATCCTATTGAGATAACCTAGTTAAGTCGTACCCAATTTAAAGTATAACGGATATCACTTTTATCCTTTCGCGCCTTACTAAGATTGCCATGGTGCTTTGCTTTGGCAAACCCACACATGTACAATCGAAGTTTTTGACGAGTACTTTTAATTTTGGAAGGCATCTTAAACTTAATATTTTAGAGGGATTTATTGATCTCATGATTAGTTTGATAATTCAAAATATGTCCACTACATATAGGTGTATACATATCTACATATATGTGTAATACAATTATCAATCTAAAACATAAGATAAATCATGCATCAACATACATAATTAAAACGTGACATGGTTATAGCCCCTACTAGCGATTTTCTCAAGCCAATGAGAAAATCCTAAGAGTCAACCTAAGGTAACTTCACAAGCACCTTCCTTTGGCTCCAATTTGTGAATGGCCTCCTCATCCCGACACGATGCTCCATCTTCATTGATCACCATCAACAATTAAACTATACTATTTACAAGATATAGAATTCCTCGATTCACATTCGAGGGGAACATAGGGGAGGGATAACATTTAGAATAAAATAGAGAAGGCACGACACGCAGGTCGTATTATAAATTATAAACATTCACAAATCATATCTAATAGGTCAAAGGGCTATAACCATGCACCATGCTCAAACAACACATAAAACATGCTTTAACATTTAATTAATTAAATTCTAAACATTTTAAAATTTAATTCTAATTAAAACTGTAAAATAATTTTTGAAAAATTATCGTACGCTCGGGACATCACATGCCACGAACTTAATGCGACTTAGCTATGAACCACCATGGTTCAAACCAACCATACACCACGGCTGGACCAATTATGGGCCTATGGTTCGAAACCCTACCCCACGACATGGTCCGAGCCGATGGCTTGGGTGCGGCGCCGCTAGGGTTCCAAACCCTAGCCGCCTTGCACCATGTTGGTTTTTATCGAGCCAACTTGTTCGAAACGCCGGATTTTATGAGCCACGAGCCACGGTCCAACCATGCACAGTCCATGACGGTGGCGGCTCAGCCATCTCGAGCCAAGGGTTCGAAAAACCCTAGCCCTCATGTGGTGTAGCCGCCAACAAGTATGATTCCGAGAATCATGGTCCGAACCATTATCGAGCCAAAGAGTTCAAAACTCATCCACGTCTCGAAACCTCCATGCATGAACATGAGCCACAACGACTAGACCATCTCGAGCATAGGAGTCCGAAACCCCTAGCCCTCACGTGGCTAAGTCGTGGGTCAAATGCATGGTGGTGGCCAAATTCAACTTATTACGGGTTCGATTGTTCGCTTTGTGTATTGTATACATCAAACATCAATTATAGCAAATATAATTTCATGATAATTTCACAAACTTAATATTAACATATCATATATGTTCATACAGTTTTAAATAGCATGCAATATTAGTTCTAATATGACTAACACAATTTAATCACATAAATCCGATATGAGCCATGAACATGGCTCTGATACCACTGTTAGTAATCCATCATGCATAGCAACGCAACGGAATAAAAATTTTATGGATTACTTGACACCGGACCTATACAAAGGGGTTCATATCGGATAAAGGATCAAAGGTCTCACCCTTGTAGCGTGTTTGAGCAGATTCCACGAAGCAGCACCACGTCCAACGAGTCCTTCGAGCCACTAGCAAAACTTAGCGAGTTTTGCCTCTACGGTATCCACACGATCAAATCGGGAAGGGATAGTTTAAGAACAAAGTGCTAGATTTGTTCTTAAACCGAAACAAGAAGCACACTCGATTCACAATCGAGGAAGATGGCATGAAATCACAAGAAAACCACTCGACTATGAAGAAGCCGATGGTTTATGTGTGAGGCGGACGAGAGTGACTTCTTGGGAGGCTAGGTTATGATATCAAGTGTTAATCTTATTAATCACCATGTAATCAAATTATATATGATTTAATTAAAGGCTTTCATAAAGCCTCATGGGCTTAAGCCCATGATTTTAATTTAATCCTTATAATTATTAATTAAGACTCCTCTTAATTATTTAATTCATCCCATGAATTTAATTTCCCTTCTTGATTTAATCTTTTGTGCGACCCGATAGGATATTGTAATATTGGCAGTGACATAAAATCTCATTTTACGTTACAAGCAAAGAGCGGTGTCTAGCAACACATCAAGGCTACCAAAATTACAAGAATGTCAATGACTCGACATAACCTTTAGAACTTGTGATAATATTAACCATGTAACTTAATCCCTTTGTCCTTTGTGTTTAGATTGAACACGAGTCATGGAATAGTCATACTCGTATATTCAATCTTTATTTCTTGATCCCCAAGTAGAACTAGAATAAACGAATAAGCTCGATATCTCATATCGACTCATTCGAGCATGGCCATGCATTTTAGTTCTCACTTGATCAAGGGCCAAACACATCTCCTGTTATATAGGAGGGACAAATCCTATCTCGATCAGTCAACATCCCTCTACATAATTCGTAGTGTATCCAATAGTCGCATTTATAGTTACCCTGTTACGGGTAACGTTTGACAATAGCAAGATACATAACTCCTTATGTTGGGATCTCTGATGATCACAAGTCGTAAGGATTACATACATTATTATCACTATGAGAATTGCTTATGACACTCATATAACTATCCATGTAGCATTCTCATGGTGGGTCTGTCCAGTACATCGTTCTCTAACATGTACCCATGTGTTGATTTGATATCTCATATCAATGAACAATTCATCAATCAATACATACTAGTCTCAACGTATTATCATTATCCCTATTCATGATAATACTTGACTAGGGACAATGTTTAAGAATAATACAATATTATTCTAAGGACATTAACATATATATTAATTCACATTGCACAGTTAAACGAATAATATATAATAATGAATTGCCATTCATAAAATCATAAACATTGTATGTCAAAACAATCATCTAATGACTTGTCTTAGGGCATATCCCAACAAATACGTTCCAAGTACTTTTGAATTATCATTTCTTGTCTTGGCCCGAATTAAGACAATTGTTTTTCAACACACACAACGAGTACTTTTTTAAATGCAAAATGAGTATATTTGCAATGTAAAATAGGTACATTTTGAATATGTTTCAAGTACTTTTGAATTAATATTCCTTGTCTTGGGCCGAATTAAGACATTGCTTTTCAACATACACAACGCGTACTTTTTAAACGCAAACTGAGTATATTTGAATGTAAAATAGGTACATTATGAATATGTTCCAAGTACTTTCGAATTATCATTCATTGTCTTGGTCCGAATCGAGACAATTGATTTTCAATACATACAACTAATACTTTTGGTACACGAACCGAGTATATGTTAAACATAAAGTAAGTACATTCTAAATACAAAGTAAGTACTTTCAAATTATCATCTATATTTGGCCCCAACTGAGACAAATGTTTTCAACTCACAAAACAAGTACCTTTGGAGCAACAACCGAGTATATATATAATATAACATAAGTACATTATAAATACAAAAAAGTACTTTCCATTCCATGTTTGACCCCAATTATGTTGAATGGTGTGTGTGAAATTTTTTATTCGTTGGAGTGCTCAACTGAAATATGACAAAAAATGATGTCAACATATACATTAGTAAAACTAGTATTTTTTAAACACAAAGTGAGTATATATTAAAGACAACATAAGTACATTTTAAATATGAACAAAGTACTTTCCGACTATCATCATTGTTTGGCCCCGACTGAGACTACTACTGCTTTTCAGCGCAAAACACAAAGTGAGTATATGTTAAACACGATATAAGTACATTTTAAATATGAACCAAGTACTTTCCGACTATCATCGTTATTTGGCCCCGACCGAGACTACTGCTTTTCAGCTTAAAAAATGAGTACTTTTGGAAACAAAGTGAGTATATGTTAAACACAATATAAGTACATTTTAAATACAAACCAAGTAGTTTCCAACTGTATAATACTGCTTTTCAGCGTAAAAAATGAGTACTTTTGGAATACAAAGTGAGTATATGTTAAACACGATATAAGTACATTTTAAATACGAACCAAGTAGTTTCCAACTATATACTACTGATTTTCAGCGTAAAAAATGAGTACTTTTGGAATACAAAGTGAGTATATGTTAAACACGATATAAATACATTTTAAATACGAACCAAGTACTTTCTAACTATGTACCACTGCTTTTCAGCGCAAAAACGAGTACTTTGGAACACAAAGTGAGTATAGGTAAAACAGATGTAAGTACATTTTAAATATGAACCAAATAGTTTCCGACTATCATCATTGTTTGGCCCCGACTGAGACTACTACTGTTTTTCAGCGCAAAAATTGAGGACTTTTGGAACACAAAGTGAATATATGTTAAACACGATATATGTACATTTTAAATACGAACCAAGTATTTTCCAACTACATGCATACGCATCATGTCATATATTTTGACATTTTATATGTGCATTGGTAAGCATAGAGGTTGTGAATATAATAATTTGAAGAATAATACATGGAATATATATTACTTGACTCAAAGTATGATAATGATTAAAGTTAGTGAAATAGTGATTAAATGTAGTGAGAATAATATACATAATAAATATATTGTAAGAAGAATAATATATATGTAATAGATAGTAAATTTAATCAATAGATTTAAAATATTGAATAAATTTAGTAAGATATGCAAGATAAATGGAATTTAGTGAATATAGGGTTAAGTGGGAATTTTCGAAATTTAAAAGGGTTAAAGTTGTAATTTTCGAAAATAAAAAAAAAAACGAAAATAAAATCGGGAACCGACTGAAAAATAAGGATTTACACACAATTACACATTGAACTGTGTGTAAATGCCGTGAGTTTGTGAGAGAAGAGGAAGAAAGAAGAAAGAAAAGGAAAAGTGGGTTTCGTTGATTTTCGGACTTCGAAACGACGTCAAAACTCAAAAATAAGTACATATCTGGAATCCTCGCCTCGTTACCTTCCTTTTGAGGTAGTTTTTATTTACTTTTTCTTATGTTTAGGGTATGGCTTAATTTGAAATAATGCCCAAAAATTATGAAATTCATATATGTGATAGATTAAACAATGATAAACAATATGTAACAAGAAACTTGAGATTCTGTTGTATGTTAGAATTTATACAAATTTTATGGGTATAAAAACGTCATGTGCATATACTGATTACACAAAAATGAAATTGAGAAACATAATTGTAACTGTGAGAACTAATGAATAGTAGAAAAGTAAAATTTCACTTGGTAGAACATGTCATGCATAACTATAATTAATTCATATTAAACCATATGATATTGAGTTTGGTTGTGTATTTGATATGCACTGATAGGTTCTACGTTTGATATCGGCACCAGTAAGGCGACTTAAGCACTTCCTATGAGATAGGAGTATCGCTTGTGAGTATATCCTTATAACTTGGTATTTAACTTTATATAAGTATGTGATTTGTGTTATATAAGTATCCTGAATTGGTGAATGAATTGCGATGAATGCAATATGTTGTGAAAGAACTAAATTGAGTTCTGAAAGGTACATGTTGAGACGTGATGTTATACATTCTATATGATGTTATTTACCCTATGATTTGATGTTATGCATATGATTATGACATGTGCATTAATAAGAGATTAAAGAACTCTGTTATGGCCACTAATGACCTTGAACCATGTGTTATTTCATTCTGAGTACGGTCAGAATTACAGAATCAAAATAAATATCGATCCCGAGTTAATTGAGAACTCAAGAGGGGATCTACAGAGTGCCGGCCATATCGTGATCACGGATTGTTCTTGGTATTAGTTGGGTCATAACAGAATAACAATACAGACATACATGTGCATCATTTCATTTTATATGAAACCTATGAACTGATGTAAAGCTTTATGATGAATCATGTGAGTATATTCATGTGCTTATGTTGATATAAATTATATGCTTGTGTGATTTTAAATACTACGTTATTGAATATGCTCATTGAGTTTGCAACTCACCCAAATGCAAATGTTGTTTTTCAGTTGCTGTAAATAAAAGTTGATTCTACAAGGTGTTTCTGCATATTTTGGAAGTATGGATCCAAGGTCGGCTGGCTGACTCTAGTCCTTCTCCCTCAGCTCATCATTTGCATATACTGTATAGGTTTTTGGTTGGGTTGTGAGGGGTACAACATTGGTCATTTTTGTGGCTTACTGCCTTGTAAATTATTATAAGCTGCTAAATGTCTTGATTGCATGACGTTATGAGATTGAAATTTCCGCTGCCATTAAATATTATGTTATATACCTCATGTGTATGTGTTATATGTGTAAGGGGTGTCACAGTAATGCTACTATTTTTCAACGCAAAAAAACATGTACTTTTGGAACACAAAGTGAGTATATGTTAAACGCAATATAAGTACATTTTAAATATGAACCAAGTACTTTCCAATTATCACACATGTGGGACCCGACTCGGGACATGCTATTTTATCCCTTATCTGATACCACACACTATCATAAATACAGACAAGTACATATGTAGGGATACTTTAAAAAAGAACCACACATAATAATTAATTATATTACATTAGCGGAAGTGTGCATAACAATTAATTATATTTCGTTAGCGGAAGCGTTCGTAATACCTATTAACACAATACAATCGTGACAAACTCATTCTAATGATCTGATACTTAACCAAAGAAGAAATACTATCAGTACTGATAAGCCAACATTTCCATTTTTCCTTATTATCCTCTGATCCTTGATCCCGTTCTCCTGTATCTGGAACTCATGATAAATAACAAAAAGAAAACAGATGTTAAGTCTTTAAGGACTTAGTGAGGGAATAACAATAGCTTTTCATGTATATAATAACAAATAATGCAATCTGTCGATATGATATGTCATGTACAAGAGATAACACTGCGATCAAATAATATTTCAATGAAACGATGACGTTTACGACTTGAGAAGGAATATTGTGAGCTAAAGAGGTGGCTCCCACCCGACATTAAGGTGTAGCACTTTTCCCCACGTATCCGGATCAGGAAATATGATCAACGAAACAAAGACGAATTAGGACAATAGAATGAATATCGTGGGCTAAAGAGGTGGCTCCCACTCGACATTTAGATGTAGCACTTTTCCCCACATATTCGAATACGATCCAATACAAACATTCATTTACGAGCCGAGGTGAACCATTCTCCGTACCGATACGGTGCGCGTTGTTCAGATGAACCATATACCCGGATTCTCATCTGTTGTTCATTGGACTCACTTTCCGGGCCGATGCCACGTTGTCCAGTGGACTCATGTCCATGGCTCCATTCATTCATTCAAGGGAATAGATTAGCGATAAATGCGGTACTTTCATATGCAGACAATATGATCAATGAAACATTATAATGAACAACATGATAACATAAATGGAAGGTACGATATTGAATAAACATTTACAGTAAGTTACAAGCCAAATGCCAAAGATGCTATATAGAAAGAAAACCGTAATACACCTCACCTCATGATGCTATCTTGACTTGATTGGCTCGATTTTGAACTCAAGTGCCAATAACATTCCTATGAACATAATATAAGGTAATTTATAATGATCCACAACCTAAAGGTATGGTTTAACATTTTTAAGAATCATTTTTGTACGAAACTTGTCCTGGTAATTTTAATCAAACATTTGAATATTCATTAAAAATCAATTTTAAGTCGAAACTTCACGAAACTTTCCAGAAATGTCTTAAATCAGTTCAGCAACGTTCGGAGCACGGAATTTCAAGAAACTTGCCGGCGGGTGAGTTACACGCGCTGCTGAAATTTTTACAGCAGGTTCGCCTCGTTTCGATCTACAACTTTCGTGTAGAAACCATTTTGAAATTCGCAACCGATTTTGCCCAGATTTTGAGTTTTCAAAATGATTACCCATGGTAATTCGTTCGCCGTAAAATACTGTTTCCGATTAGTTTTACGACCAACGGCCTGAACATAAGTAAATTAAAACATATTTGGAACACTCTCTGTTTGTAAAACATGTTCGAAATCTATTTTAAAAGGTGTGAAATTGAAGCTTGAATATGCTACCTTGAAATGGGTTTTCTGAAATTCTGGCAGCACTTTGTTCTTCGTGTTCTTGAATTTTCTGGGCAATATCAGCTTGTGATTTTTCAACACCTCCTTTACAGAAGATGATCTGGGTGTGTGAGGAGTGTTGTGAAATATTTTCGGAATTTTCGGACAAGCTTTGATAATTTTCCTCATAATTTTCTCTATTGCCACCATATTCTACATAACTCCTACACTCTTAACTTTCTCCCAATTTCTAACACTCTCTACCTGAAAATTTGTGACTTAATCTGATGGAAGGAAGGAGGTATTTATAGGCAAGATTGAAGAGAACAAGCCACAATTTGAGTGACACTTGTCTTGGCCAAGAAATGACATGTGCTAACCTAAATATTAATATTTTAATCCTTTAAATACTATATTTATTATTTAATATATTTTGTTATTTTAATAATACTTAAGTTTGTTTTACAATGAATTTATCTAGCTATGTTCTACTTGTAAATATATTAGAGTAGAAAATAAAAATTATAAATCACTTTATTAATAATTTCTTGATTATTCTTTTGGTACTTATAATTGTTTAAACTTTTTATTATGGTTTTACCTATTTTATTATATTTATGTCAAAAGTATATTAATACAAGTTATATTTATACATTTTGTTTGTGAGTAAAGTTTTTAATGAATAATGTTTTAACCAAAATCAAATATTCATACTCAAGAATATAAATATATTTTCCTCTAATTCTTTATGTAAATTTAATATTACAAGTACTATACGTATTTACTTTGTGAATTATTTTAGTTATTGGTATGTTTCACAAATATTTAATTTCCAATAAATAGTTATATTGTTTATTCTTTCTTTTATTATCTATTTTGATGTATGCATTTTTAATATATTAAGATGATTATTTTAGTAACATTTCAAATAGCTTCAATTTATTTTTGTCAAATTTTTGTAATTGAGATTTTAGGGGTGTTACAACACACTTCATAGCATTTTATCATACACTTTATGTGCGTTCATATGGAATTTCAGTTAAAATTGTCAGGCAGAAACAATTATGCCAAGTCTTCATAGAAATCCATCACCAAAGAAACAACCATGCCAAGACTCACGCAACATGCTTCAAAAGTATACACTTTCTGGCCCACTTACCCTAATTTCACATGTCAAAAATTTCATCACCCCAGTTCCCTAATCATTCAAAGTTCACACATTATACCACACGCTTAATCATATCATCATACCATTTAAAAGTAAAACATGTTCATCACCCGCAATGGACATAGACGATAAATTACATTTACCATTACCATCAGATTAGAATAGATTGTTCCAAAGCATTACAAATTACAAATAATAAGCAGAAATCCAAAAAATAAAAAATAGCAACAAAAAGTGATTAAATAAACCATGTGAGAAGCTTTTTTCTTGATTGAATCTACATGATTTGACTGGTTTTCCGGATGACATATCGATAAACAGCGACCTTCGACTTCCTAGAAACAGTGTTATTGACAGATATAATTTTTTCGGCTTCTTTGGTGGCGTATGAGTTATGAATTGGCTCCTCATCGGCCAAGACCCGTCGTTGTTTTTCCACCGTGATGGTGCAGCTGCCTTCAGCATTTGGTATGAGATGTTAAAAATCGGATAAAAACTCAGTAAGAAATTTAATTGAAAACCTGAAAAGTTTCATGAATGGTGTTGAGGTGCACACTCAAAGCGTGGTTCAGATCCTCTCTCGTTGCTTTCCACATCTTCATTGTGTATTTTGTCAATCCATAATGGTTAAATAAGGAGTTTCCAAATATTAAGAAGGGCAATTTGATATTTTTATGGGGTTAGAGAGCTGCATCAAATCAA
Organism: Haberlea rhodopensis; assembly: GCA_907163345.1. Taxonomy (NCBI): domain Eukaryota; kingdom Viridiplantae; phylum Streptophyta; class Magnoliopsida; order Lamiales; family Gesneriaceae; genus Haberlea; species Haberlea rhodopensis. The sequence continues at coordinate 19,704,264 of CAJQUN010000002.1, forward strand.
TAAACTATTTTCGTGAGCGAATACAAAATTTAGTATTGAATTAGGGATTTTTTCCGTGCCGTATATTTCAAATACATAAAATAAATATAAAATTACTACTTGTAAATTTATCAGACCCAATCACTCCTCAGTTTACAAGTGTATCCCCTAAGTTAAGGTTTATTAGAAAGGCTAAAACAACCGCCTAATTTCATTTAGTTCCATCTAGCATTATATTTGTCTACATTTGACGGAAATAAAATAGATTAATGTTACACTCACTCTATTATAATATCCTTTATATTACATATCAATGATCATAAAATTTTCAAAGATATAATAATCTAATTTATTTTACTGCTTGTTGTAATGCCTCGATTTGTTATGGCGTAATTTTGAATAATTACGGTACGATGTGGACTCGGGTTCGGGTTGAACCGAGGGTTAATACTCACATACATGAACTGAATATTAGATATATGACAAGGAAAGAAACATGATGCACAAGATGTAGTGCATAGGAATGATGGAATTAAATCAAGTGTAGTGGTATATCAAGTAACATGGACTAGTGGGCATTTGAGTGGAATTTAATTTCATATGCATGTACATGTAAATTAGCATTTGAATTGCTAGGAATGCATGTGAATTTGCATCTAAGATGAGGCCAAGTATATCAAGGTAATTTCAGCTATCAAAGCACACAATTCACCTAAACTCACCTACAAATCTCTACAAATGCTCTTTTGAACCTCTTGGTGTCTTTGCTTGGTTCTAGCTTAGAAGCATGGTCAAAATGAAGTATGTGGTAAGGAGAATTTACATGCTCTAATTTTTGTAGTGAGTTGATCTATTAACTTAGCATGATAGTTGTTATGCAAGTTAAGAAGCATGTGATTTAGTTGAAGGAATATGGAATTCATATGTTGTTAAAGTCAATGAATTGAGTTGTAGTGATATGGAAATATGTTTAAATGAAGGTATAACATCCAAATATCATGTTTGAATGGGGATTTTTGAGTTGTAGGAGATACACCATGAGGATAAGCTCAAAAAATCGCCATTGTTCTACAATTCTGTTGTCGACCGATCGATCGGTAGGCTCGTACCGATCGATCGGTAGAAACAGGGGATGTAAGGCGGTGTAGGTACCGATCGATCGCTGGAAGCGACCGATCGATCGGTGAAAGCCGTAGCATTTTTGTGAAAATCAGATTTTGGAGCGATCGATCGTTAGCTTCTGACCGACCGATCGCTAGGGTTAATTGTTTGGACCGATCGATCGCTAGAGTGACCGATCGATCGCTAGAGTGACCGATCGATCGGTAGACTTAAATGTTGAACAACATTATTTTATTGTGGAAATGAATAGTTCAACCTCTTTTAACATGATATTGTTGGTATTGTTGTAACATCATCACAGGGGACAGGGCAAAGAGGCAATTAACCATTGACGACTGAATTATCTGGTTTGTGTCGCTTTACAGGTACGTGTTGATGTACGGAGTATAGATATTATGCGATGATGATGTTATGGTTTTGTTATCATATGATTTATGTTATCGGTGTGTTATATGATTGGTAGTATCATATGCATGTGCATACATGGATTTCATATGATTGGGATGGATGCCTTGATAGATATGTTATATGCTTTGGTAAGATCAATGCCTTGATAGATATGTCTGGTGTGGTATATGCTTTGGCTGGGATCGTTGCCACGATAGATATACTACATATGCTTTGGCTTGATGCCTTGATAGATATGTGTATATACTTTGGTGAGATTATTGCCTTGATAGATATGCCTGGTGTGGTATATGCTTTGGCTGGGATCGTTGCCACGATAGATATGCTACATATGCTTTGGCTTGAGAGATATACGCCTGGTTTGGGTATATGCTCTGGCTATTATCACAGATGAGTATGGTACTATGATATGTGCTGCTAATATGAAGATGTGATGTGGTTCCACTGACATATTGAGCTGAATAGACATATCATATGGGGCTCGTGATAATAGGGTGATTGTTGAGACATGTCATGACATATTGCATTTGTTGATCCATAATACAGAGCATTCACGTTAGATGATTTATTGTGCTTTATCATTGATATTGATATTGTGTTTTGATATTGCACTGAGATAGTTGTTCTCTATACTCATTGTGTGAATGTTTCTGTAGGGACTCATAGACGTGGGGAGACGGGATGTGAGTCATTTTCCGCTGCGAGCTGAACCACTGCCTAGGAGTTATCTTGGATTAGGTTGTTACTTGTACATGTGATGTATAGTTGGTTAGGTTTTTATAACCTTGTAACAACTTAACTAGTTAGAAACTCTTAATCAGTGCATGTTTTTACTTAATTCAGACTCACGTATGTATGTTAATATAATACATAAATGGATTAAGTAACGAGGACCCCACATTAGTGGTATCAGAGCAGTGGTTCGAGAACGGGATGAACAGGGGTAGAGGAAGTGAGTTAGGGAGTTACCTAATCACTTACAGGCATGTGATACTGATGATATAGTGTCTGAGAACATGCTTTGTATTTGTATCTGTTATTGTTAACCCTTGTTTTGCAGGATGATAGTATGACTTGACTTGGTCTACATCCTTATGCGTGTGGCATAAGTGAGGTTGTAGGTGTAATCGTGATTGGTATACCGGATTTCTGTATTATAATTTGGCAGGGGAAAACATGATATGTTTCGCGGGAGCTATTCCACTGATTCCGTGGTAATGGTATGTAAGTCGATACCGAATCGGAAGAGTAAGTTGTACAGTGGTTGGAGCGTGAAAAGCAAAGCTTGTTATCAGCTCCATGTGCAAAGTCAGCCTGCATGAGATTGTGTATCCAACCTAATGATGGACTGGCCGTTGACACATGATGTGTGAATGGAAGTGAAGATACAGGTTATTGATCCCTGTATCTCGTTCAGGGGCAATTCTTGATATTGCAATCTGTGGTTGCATTGTCAGTTCGACATGTATGGCCTGAATGGAAATGTCATACTTTGCTCTTGCTCTGTGGATAGATTTTTTTATTAATATATCCACAGCGATAATTGGTGATTTGTGAGATCACTGTGGTGATGATTTTCTTGTCAGAGTATCATCTGTGTATGGTTCTCCGGTGTGTATGTGTATGTTGATCTCTATGTTTGTTGTCATGGAGTTGGCAAGGAACATGAAATTGGGAGAGTTCAATGATAGTGGCGCTGAGACGTATTGATGGAGCTGTATAACCGCAGTAAATTATATGGATTTGAGCATGGAAGTCTTTCAGATTGAAAGAAAATGAGTACCGACGGAGATTGCAGTGATGCAATATTGGTGTAACGCCTGCACATGTGATCTTTGTGATGGCTGTACTTGGACATACATGGTGCTAGAAAGCCATGTAGTATATCTGGCTCGTGTATGGTGATGAGAATGGATATCATTGTGTTGATGTGAACTCCGTCCGAGTTCTAAGGTTGTCCGTATGATATGTGATATGTGTAGCAACCATGAGTGCCTTTGATTGACAGGAGATACCTCACGTGCATATCGTTGTGTATGGGATGTTGCATATGAACAGCTAGTTCTGTTTGTGAACTGTATTGATGAGGTTGAAATTGATTTGGTCTGCTTTGAACAGCGTATGGGTATCTGTGTTGTTGTTGAGAGCATTGGATGCTTGTATGGCTTCTGGATACAGAAAATGACGCCATGATAGACATCGTAAACTGATTCTTTAGTTGAATTGTGTGATGACATCTTGTCATCTTCTGGATATCTGTACACGGGAGACCAACAGAGATTGGTTGGCAATGTAAGTATTCGGTAAGCATTGAATGTGAACTATTGTCTGATAGCATAGCTTGGTGGCTATGATGTATGGTTCACAAGTCTGATCTTGAATGGCCAAGTTATCCAGATTGATAAGGAAGTTTGAGTTTCCGTAGATTGCTTGTACACTGCGACTGTAGTGCTGATGCAATCAGAGTTTCCGTTGTGTTGTGATGGTACTATGCATTTGACATGAAATTCATATATTCTTGAGTCATGACGAAAGATGTATGACTGATGGGATCGTGATTGTGATATGCCGACCTAGTCATGCGATTGGTTTGCATCGTTGTGTTTGCATTTTGTGCTCGATAGATGTTGGGTGATATCTATTGATGGACAGTCTGCGCATATGTTTCATGAGGAAACAGTATGGTTGGTATACTAACCCATGTAATGGTTAATGAATAGTTGGTATGCTAAACCATGTGGTGGTTGATGAATCACAGATGGTTATGAGAAGGTTGAAGAAACTCACACGTATGAAGTAGTGTGATGGGACTTGAGTTGTCCATGAAATGAGTTAGTTCTTGAGCTTGGTAGTACACATCTGTGTATGGCATTGAAGTTTGTGTCATGTTCTAGTGGTCCGATATGAGACTAGTGTGACATATACCAGATGGTGAATAGTATTTTGCTATATGGTATTCTGATATGATATCCTTTGATTGTACACAGAAGGTGTACTAGTAACAAATACGGTTACAGTATTGTGAAGGTATATATGATATGACAATTCCTTTGGGTCCGATTGCAGAGTCATAGTACCATAATGACCATGAGTAGTATGGTAATTTGATTGTCATTCATGTCAACAAGAGTGTGTGGAATTTGTTACCTTCCATGTATGGGTGGATTGGCTATTCCTTCATGAATCAGAGATGATAACGATTTGCTGGGAGCAGTCGTGTTTATCAGGAATACATTCCAATAAAGAAAGATTCAATGAATATGGCGAGGTAAACAACTGTTGGTTTCGATTATGTACTATATGCGATCATGTGATATATCTGAGTGATATATTCAATCATGTGATATAGTTGGGTGATATCTTTGATTGTATGATTTATTCGGGTGATATGATAATCCGTATGGATAGGTTCTTGAAGCAGAACAGAATGGGTTATCAGGTACCTGTGATGTGTGGAACTTGTTGGTGTCATCCATGTAGCAAGTGCATTGCACATGCGGGGAAAATGTGTCGGTTGGAAAACGTGTTGGTTTTCACCGCTACATGATATTTATGTTGATCATTACAGGAAGCAGTGAATAGGAAGTAATGAATCGTTGTAAAAACTTGTCATACTCAAGATGGTAGTCTTGGGGGGGGGGGGGGGGGAAACAGTTGCTACAACGACGGACATTTCCGGTACAGGGGTCAGAAGATGGAATATTGAACCACACAAATGGTGTGGAGATAATCATCTAATCATAGAGAGACATATGTATTGTACATGGCTTAATGTACAGTATGCATTGATGTGGATTTCTTCTTGTGACTTGTATCGTGTTCAGTGTTTAATCTAGACTGAGAAGTCTGGCGTGGGAGATTAGTATGCAAACGATAGATGGATTTGTTGTATCTCTCACATTGTGTAATTACATACTATACTACAACTTTGTGAAATGTTAGAGCAGAGATGGCTCTGTGCACATTTGGATGTGTAGAATCTGAATGTGACAAGGATCGAGGTACTTGGCTTAGAGTATCTTGCTGATCTCGATATTCTGTGTAGGTTTACACAAGAGTACAGACGAATTGAAACATTCTAAACCGTTATACAATACACAATGCGGGTATGTGTGTTGCTGTGTTTATAAAATGTGGCATAATGTGTATGGAAAAGGTGTAATACCAGGATTTTAACCATTGATTGTATTACTATATGGTGACTAGTTGTCCAAGGAGGGACGGATGTATTAGACATTAGACGAACAGATGCTCCATTGGGGATCATTTGGATGCATCCAGCAGGAATGTGAGTGGGCAGTGACTTGGGTATGGGTATTCACCGTACAATGAGTTGTATGAGCTCAAGTCAATTTCATGGCTACTGTTGTGTATAACAGGATCTGTATATGTGCCAATATTCGGACATGCTTTCTGGAGTATTCACTGATACTAGTGAAATGTTTGTCTGTTGATGGTATTACAACGATGCATACATACTGTCTATGCCCGGCTGGTGGAGAGTGTTGTGAGCATATGGCTACGTGGACAAAAGCGAATGGTAACAAGCTGTTATGCAAGAACATGAGTATGCAGTAGAATCCAAAGTGCAATGTCTGGTATGTTTTCTTTTGGTTTCTTATACTGCTGGTTTGGTAAGTATCTGCTAGTTGAGCATGTTGAGTATGTAGCAGATTTACTTTTGATTATTTATTCCGGCAAATAATATTGCATTTATAATGCATGTTTGTGCAAAGCTTAATTGCCAATTTGTTATTATTCCTTGTAGTATTGCTAATAGGGTTGAAGCTTATGGCTTTCTGTATGTGATTCATAGGATATATGAAATTCATATGTTGTATATGCAATTTCGAAGACGAAATTCAATGAGTGGGGGAGAATTGTAATGCCTCGATTTGTTATGGAGTAATTTTGAATAATTACGGTACGATGTGGACTCGGGTTCGGGTTGAACTGAGGGTTAATACTCACATACATGAACTGAATATTAGATATATGACAAGGAAAGAAACATGATGCACAAGATGTAGTGCATAGGAATGATGGAATTAAATCAAGTGTAGTGGTATATCAAGTAACATGGACTAGTGGGCATTTGAGTGGAATTTAATTTCATATGCATGTACATGTAAATTAGCATTTGAATTGCTAGGAATGCATGTGAATTTGCATCTAAGATGAGGCCAAGTATATCAAGGTAATTTCAGCTATCAAAGCACACAATTCACCTAAACTCACCTACAAATCTCTACAAATGCTCTTTTGAACCTCTTGGTGTCTTTGCTTGGTTCTAGCTTAGAAGCATGGTCAAAATGAAGTATGTGGTAAGGAGAATTTACATGCTCTAATTTTTGTAGTGAGTTGATCTATTAACTTAGCATGATAGTTGTTATGCAAGTTAAGAAGCATGTGATTTAGTTGAAGGAATATGGAATTCATATGTTGTTAAAGTCAATGAATTGAGTTGTAGTGGTATGGAAATATGTTTAAATGAAGGTATAACATCCAAATATCATGTTTGAATGGGGATTTTTGAGTTGTAGGAGATACACCATGAGGATAAGCTCAAAAAATCGCCATTGTTCTACAATTCTGTTGTCGACCGATCGATCGGTAGGCTCGTACCGATCGATCGATAGAAACAGGGGATGTAAGGCGGTGTAGGTACCGATCGATCGCTGGAAGCGACCGATCGATCGGTGAAAGCCGTAGCATTTTTGAGAAAATCAGATTTTGGAGCTTTCGATCGTTAGCTTCTGACCGACCGATCGCTAGGGTTAATTGTTTGGACCGATCGATCGCTAGAGTGACCGATCGATCGGTAGACTTAAATGTTGAACAACATTATTTTATTGTGGAAATGAATAGTTCAACCTCTTTTAACATGATATTGTTGGTATTGTTGTAACATCGTCACAGGGGACAGGGCAAAGAGGCAATTAACCATTGACGACTGAATTATCTGGTTTGTGTCGCTTTACAGGTACGTGTTGACGTACGGAGTATAGATATTATGCGATGATGATGTTATGGTTTTGTTATCATATGATTTATGTTATCGGTGTGTCATATGATTGGTAGTATCATATGCATGTGCATACATGGATTTCATATGATTGGGATGGATGCCTTGATAGATATGTTATATGCTTTGGTAAGATCAATGCCTTGATAGATATGCCTGGTGTGGTATATGCTTTGGCTGGGATCGTTGTCACGATAGATATACTACATATGCTTTGGCTTGATGCCTTGATAGATATGTGTATATGCTTTGGTGAGATCATTGCCTTGATAGATATGCCTGGTGTGGTATATGCTTTGGCTGGGATCGTTGCCACGATAGATATACTACATATGCTTTGGCTTGAGAGATATACGCCTGGTTTGGGTATATGCTCTGGCTATTATCACAGATGAGTATGGTACTATGATATGTGCTGCTAATATGAAGATGTGATGTGGTTCCACTGACATATTGAGCTGAATAGACATATCATATGGGGCTCGTGATAATAGGGTGATTGTTGAGACATGTCATGACATATTGCATTTGTTGATGCATAATACAGAGCATTCACGTTAGATGATTTATTGTGCCTTATCATTGATATTGATATTGTGTTTTGATATTACACTGAGATAGTTGTTCTCTATACTCATTGTGTGAATGTTTCTGTAGGGACTCATAGACGTGGGGAGACGGGATGTGAGTCATTTTCCGCTGCGAGCTGAACCACTGCCTAGGAGTTATCTTGGATTAGGTTGTTACTTGTACATGTGATGTATAGTTGGTTAGGTTTTTATAACCTTGTAACAACTTAACTAGTTAGAAACTCTTAATCAGTGCATATTTTTACTTAATTCAGAATCACGTATGTATGTTAATAAAAATGCTTAATATTATATGAAATATATTAGAAATTGAACTAACTTAGGTATATTCAAACACATAAAATAAATATAAAATTGAATAATTATTAAATTTATTATCTATCCGATAAGTTAAGGTATTAAAAAAGGCTAAAACAACCGCCTAACTTGATTTAGTTCCATCTAGCAGTATATTTTTCTACATACGACGGAAATAAAATAGATTAATATTACACTCACTCTATTATAATATCATTTATATTACATAACAATGAATATAAAATATTCAAAGATTTAATTATCTAATTTATTTTACTGCTTGTTCTTCCCGAGCATAAGATAGTTAGAAACCGTTTGATACATGGATGTGATCTGATTTATTTTTTTAAGATTTTTCCATTTAGTACATATTTTTTGCACTTTCTTCTCACCAATATTTCACAAATTTTAACATATTTCATGTATCCACTTACCTTCTTCTTTTTTCGTTATTTATAATACAATATTTTTTTTATTGTTTATATTATTTAATTTTTTTATGTGAATGTCACTAAGAAATAATGCTTGGTTTGTTATTTTAATGATTATATTTTTATATAATTTAATGTTTTCAATATAAACTCGATCATTTTAGTTTGGATAAATTTAAAAAATGGTCTCATAGAATATTGACTATTCCAATACTAGTCCTAAACATTTAGTACTGATCAGATATAGTCCCACGAAAATTATTTTTACTCAAATATAGTCTCACATAAATATTTTTTAACAAATTAGTCATACAGAAATTATGTTTTAACAAAAAATGGTCACATAATTGTGTAGTTGACTTTGAGACTATTTTTAATTAAAAATAAAAATTTAGGATTAGTATTGATTAACAACAAAAGTTTGGGACTATTTTTTATTAACAATAATATTCATGAGATTTATTTGATTAGTACTAAAAGTTTGGGAATAATATTACAAAAATCTTGTTCTATGACCATTTATGAAATTTAGCCTTTTAGATTTAAAATGTAATCTTTTACTTTTATTTAATTTGAAGAAAAAAAAACATGTATAAAAGAATAAAATACTATGCATAAATATGTTTTTTAATAATTTAATCAATATTTAATCAGAACGATAATCTCTATTTATAATTGAAAATAGTTTTAACTCTTAAACATATTTAAAAATTAAATATTCAGTTACTATTGTAAATGGTGTATCCACCAATTTTTCTGTGTTTTTGAAAGATGGATCATCTATGGCATAACAAGCTTGACCAGTGGGCATTCATGTGATGCAGCATCTCAAGTCCACATGTCGCTTAGTACGATGTTTTATATTATCAATATAATAAAATAAAGTTATGTCACTGCTATAGCTATAATTTTTAAGCAGAATGGTAAATGCTTGGCCCTTCAAAAAAATCTTACAATTGAAATAAAAATATCTTTAGTTTCCGTCAAAGGAAGCAACTATATCCATGGCATTCCCATCCATCATAATCAATCTCGAACGTCCTGTTAGTCAGGAATGTGGATTGCCATTAACATTAATAATAATAATAATAATAATAATAATAATAATAATAATAATAATAAGAACAATAATGTACTTTGTGAGTAACGTGAGTAAGACTTTTTTCGATTATCATCAAATTGTCAAACTGAATAATAATAATAATAAAAATTACTGTATCTTCTGCGGAATAAGCCCGGAGAGACATTTTTTTAATAATGAAATTGTGTCATTGTGACACTGGAAATTGATTAAACCAGTTTTTCATTTTTTTAAATAAATATAATTTTCTGGGGTAAAAAAATTTTTTAATAATAAAAAATACATTTTCAGCCTGATTACTTTGAAACCAATACAAGAAAATTCATTTATAATCAAATCATCGAACATCATTAAGAAAACAAACTTAAATATATTATGCGTCCTTCCAAACCCAAACCAAAATTTATTTTTTTTCTTCAAAATATTCAATTATTTTCGATGTTTAATTCGGAGTCATAATTTTGGGAAAATGAGTTCTATAAGTGTGTTGGGAATGAAATTTATCCTTAATTTTGTCTGTTGGGAAAAAATAGGATTAATTGTGCCAGTATAATTGCTTAGGTTTTATTTGACAAGTGATTTTTAATAGTTTGCGGGAGATTTTTTTTAAAAAGTAAAACATATTATAAAGTTTAATAATATAATGTGCATGATACTATATTATTAAGTTTTGAGGGATTTAAGTTGAAGCAATTATTATATCTGTTGGAGTGTGAAAATTTTAATTTAGAAATAAAGGGAAATTTTAACATTTATTTGACAGTGTTTGTCGTTTTACAAAACGTTATAAATATTGGTAACATTGCAACTCAAATCATTTAAATCTTACGACATCACGAATGTCACGTTTCGATCGCTCTCCACTACAGATGGTAATATTTTCTCAATCATTGTATTACCTTGCAACCCATGGTGATCAAATACGTGATAATGGTTTTGATATCAATTATAGGATCAATCACTTGATACTTTACCAAATATAATAACTAGTAGTAACAATGAAAGTAAATCTTTTAAATTGTATGACAACATAAGCATCACGTTCTTTTAGGGTGGTGTATTCAATCTAGACTTTTAATTATTTTTTTAACTTATAGACTTTTATGGAATTGATAGATTTCTATTGACTTTCATAGAATTTCATGGAGTTATAAAAAGATTTGTATAGAGTCTCGTAGATTTTTTCAATAGAATTCTAAGGATTTTATCGACTTTTAATTACTTTTTTAAATGATGGACTTTTTTGAAACTGATAGATTTCTAATTACTTTTATAGAATTATACGAAATTATAAAATAAAATTTATAGACTTTATAGATTTTATAACTTATAATTGATTTCTTTGAACTAACAATTGAGCATAAATAACTTCTTCAACTTATAATATTTTTTTACTATTAAATTAAACAATTACTTATTTAACAACAAAAAATATAATTCAATTCTTTTGCATGACAAATAGTGAACAACTTTTTTGCATCTTTAAGATGACGACCTTGAGGATTCAGTTAATATTGCTATATAATTTAATCTATAATTTTGTGTAATAAAACAAAAGTTTCCTATTAAATAAAATTTTATAAACTTAAAAAATCTTTGATGATATTTGACTACTATAAAAATTCTTAAAACTTATTTTTTCAATTAAACATGATAATTTATATCGTTATAAATAACTTTTGTTTTAGAAAATATTTATTATAATTGTTTATAGATATAGACTCATACAATCGTTTTAAAAATCTATCATCTAATATAAAATTGGCATTTTACCAAAATACGTGTGCAAATATTAGTATTATATTGAATAAAAAAATAAGATGCGAACAAAATAATAACTGAATATTTTTTCGGTATTCATCACAATTTCACGTTTCTGTGTTGCTTCATCCATATAGTACACATAGATATACCGAAACAGACTCGCAGCCGCCATTAGAAATTAAAGAATGGTACATGCAGAAAACATGGGAGGAAAAGCCAATGGGGATGTGACAGTGACGGAAATAAAAATAAACGTAAAGAAAGATGATGGTAATTAGGAATTAAAAAGTCATTCTAAATCTTTACTATGAGTGGTGGAGAATTTTTAACTTTTGGGATGTACATGGGGCATCAAAATTTGTACCTAAAGATTTCAACAGAAGTCATTAAAAGTCTAGGAGATTTTGGATATCTATAGACTTTTATAAAGTTTTAAAAAGCCAAGTTTGAATGTCACCTGACTTTTAAAAACTCTATAAAAGTCTGTTTAAAACCAGACTTTTGTGGAGTATATAAAAGTCTGGATTAAATACCTCTAGACTTTTAAACTCCATAAAAATCATTAAAAGTCAAAAAAAATCTATAATCAATATATCCCTTAAATTATAATTTTTTTTGTTCTTTCTTTTTATTACATGTATGAATAATTTGCGAAATTTTTCTTTTAAAAATAAAAAAACTATCTGAAAGAAAAATCCAAATTTAAAAAGCAATCACTCATCACCAAAAGGTCATACAAAGTTAAAATGTTCAAACAAAGACAGCCAATTTTTTCCACATTAGAGTTAGGACCATTCATATATAATAATTTAATGTCTCGATTAGATGTTACTATCAAATTAGGACAATAATCATACCTTCTTCCCAAAATTGAATTAATATCAAACATCAGTCTAATTCTAAAACACTTCACAAAACATCATACTATTTATTTATTCAAAATATTTTTACAAAACTTACGTAAGACAGTTGAGAGCAAGGGGTGGTTATTAGTTCCTAAGGGCCTATTAAAATCAGATACGTAACCAGAATTTTTTAATTAGGTGGACGAAACTTAAATAATATTTTTTAGTAGACAAAAAAATGTTATTTTAATTCAATGAAAATGACTTCAAACAGTGGCAACAAAAAATGTTATTTTATTTGAAAACCCTTGGGTTGGCAAGGTTCCTCAATAAGAATGTCTATACCATCACAGGATGAATCCGACAACAAAAGAAGGTTGAGATTGACACATGGAATCAAAGCGATTTATTGTGTAAGAACTTGTGGGTCCTCGTTACTTAATCTATTATGTATAAGTTCATTATACATATGTGAGTTAGAATTAAGTAATCATACACTGATTAAGAGTTTACTTATGTAGGTTGTTACAAATTGACAAAATCATGTCATAATATACATCATATATACAGCAAAACAACATAGACCAATATAACTCCTAAGCAGTGGTTCAGCTCGCAGCGGCATTAGACTCACAATCCCGTCCCCCCACGTCTATGAGTCCCTACAGAAACAATCACACAACATGAGTACATATAAACAACCATCTCAGTGCGATATTAATAAGAAATATAACTGATAAAGCACTATAAACATCAATCTCGAACGTCCAGTTAGTCAGGAATGTGGGTTGCCATTAACATTAATAATAATAATAATAATAATAATAATAATAATAATAATAATAATAAGAACAATAATGTACTTTGTGAGTAACGTGAGTAAGACTTTTTTCGATTACCATCTAATTGTCAAACTGAATAATATTAATAATAATAATAATAATAATAATTACTGTATCTTCTGCGGAATAAGCCCGGAGAGACATTTTTTTAAATGAAATTGTGTCATTGAAACACTGGAAATTGATTAAACCAGTTTTTCATTTTTTAAATAAATATATATTCTGGGGTAAAAAAAAATTTTAATAATAATAAATACATTTTCAGCCTGATTACTTTGAAACCAATACAAGAAAATATTCATTTATAATCAAATCATCGAACATCATTAAGAAAACAAACTTAAATATATTATGCGTCCTTCCAAACCCAAACCAAAATTTATTTATTTTCTTCAAAATATTCAATTATTTTCGATGTTTAATTCGGAGTCATAATTTTGGGAAAATGAGTTCTATAAGTGTGTTGGGAATGAAATTTATCCTTAATTTTGTCTTTTGGGAAAAAAATAGGATTAATTGTGCCAGTATAATTGCTTAGGGTGATTTTTAATAGTGTGCGGGAGATTTTTTTAAAAAAAGTAAAACATATTATAAAGTTTAATAACATAATGTGCATAATACTATATTATTAAATTTTGAGGGATTTAAGTTGAAGAATGATTATATCTGTTGGAGTGTGAAAATTTTAATTTAGAAATAAAGGGAATTTTGTAAAATTTTAACCTTTATTTGACCAAAATTTTATATATTAACATTGCTGTAGGATCGAGTGCTTGTCGTTTTACCAAACGTTATAAATATTGGATACAGTGCAACTCAAATAATTAAATCTTACGACATCACGAATGTCACGTTTCGATCGCTCTCCACAACAGAGGGTAATATTTTTCTCAATCATTGTATTACATTGCAACTCATGGTGATCAAACACGTGATAATGGTTGTGATATCAATTATAGGATCAATCACTTGATACTTTACCAAATATAATAACTATTAGTAACAATGAAACTAAATCTTTTAAATTGTATGACAACATAAGCATCACGTTATTTTAGGGTGGTGTATTCAATCTAGACTTTTAATGATTTTTTAACTGATAGACTTTTATGGAGTTGATAGATTTCTATTAACTTTTATAGAATTTCATGGAGTTTTGTATAGAGTCTCATAGACTTTTTCAATAGAAATCTATGTATTTTATCGACTTTTAATGACTTTTTTAAATGATGGACTTTTATGAAACTGATAGATTTCTAATAACTTTTATAGAATTACACAAAATTATAAAATAAAATTTATATGACTTATAGATTTTATAACTTATAATTGATTTCTTTGAATTAACAATTGAACATAAATAACTACTTCAAGTTATAATATTTTTTTTACTATTAAGGTAAACAATTACTTATTTAACAACAAAAAATGTGAAAAATCGTTATTCAATTATTTTACATGACAAATAGTGAACAACTTTTTTGCATCTTCAAGATGACGACCTTGAGGATTCAGACAATATTGCTATATAATTTAATCTATAATTTTGTGTAATAAACAAAAGTTTCCTATTAAATAAAATTTTATAAACTTAAAATATTCTTTGATGATATTTGACTACTATAAAAATTCTTAAAACTTATTTTTTTAAATTAAACATGATAATTTATATCGTTATAAATAACTTTTGTTTTAGAAAATATTTATTATAATTGTTTATAGATATAGACACATACAATCGTTTTAAAAAATCTATCATCTAATATAAAATTGGCACATTAACTTGTTATTTTACCAAAATACTTGTGCAAATATTATTATTATATTGAATAAAAAAATAAGATGCGAAAAAAATAATAACTGAATATTCTTTCGGTAGTCATACCGAAACATACTGGTAACCGCCATTAGAAATTAAAGAAATGGTACATGCAGAAAACATGGGAGGAAAAGCCAATTGGGAGGTGAGAGTGACGGAAATGAAAATAACGTAAAGAAAGATGATGGTAATTAGGAATTAAAAGTCATTCCAAATCTTTACTAGGAGTGGTGGAGAATTTTTAACTTTTTGGGATGTACATGGGGCATCAAAGTTTGTACCTAAAGATTTCAACAGAAGTCATTAAAAGTCTACGAGATTTTGGATACCTATAGACTTTTATAGAGTTTTAAAAAGTCAAGTTGAATGACAGCTGACTTTTAAAAACTATATGAAAGTTTGTTTTGAATATCACTAGACTTTTGTGGAGTATATGAAAAGTCTGGATTGAATACCTCTAGAGTTTTAAACTCCATAAAAGTTATTAAAAGTCAATAAAGATCTATAACCAATATACCCCTTAAATTATATTTTTTTTGTTCTTTCTTTTTATTACATGTATGAGTAATTTGCGAAATTTTTCTTTTTAAAGATCATGAATCAAAGAATATATTTGACCAGTATAAATATACATCAAACTAATCCCAGATATTAGCTTCTTTTTATTTTTAAAAATAAGAAAACTATCTGAAAGAAAAATCCAAATTTAAAAAGCAATCACTCATCACCAAAAGGTCATACAAAGTTAAAATGTCAAACAAAGACAGCCAATTTTTTTCCACATTAGAGTTAGGACCATTCATCTATTCTAAAACACTTCACAAAACATCATACTATTTATTTTATCAAATTTTTTTACAAAACTTACGTAAGACAGTTGAGAGCAAGGGGTGGTTACTAGTTCCTAAGGCCTATTAAAATCAGATACGTAACCAGAATTTTTTAATTAGATGGACGAAATTTAAATAATATTTTTAGTAGACAAAAAGTTATTTTAATTCAATGAAAATGACTTCAAGCAGTGGCAACGAAAAATGTTGTTTTATTTGAAAACCCTTGGGTTGGCAGGTTCCTCAATGAGGATGTTCATACCATCACAGATGATGAATCCGACAACAGAAAGAAGGTTGCGGTTGACGCATGAAATCAAAGCGATTTATTGTGTAAGAACTACAAACTCAATGGATTGGACAACATATTATACAATGTGTATTGTCTAGTGAAGACGTTCAAATTCTTGGAGAAAAAGTATCGATCCGAGGATGCCGACATTAAGAAATTCATCGTTGGACGATCCTAGACTTCAAGATGGTTGATACTAGGTGATAAGTTGATTCTAACACTTAATTTTGAGAATTTTATGTGTTTTATTATGATTCATGGACGATATTATATGTTTTATGTTGTTTTTGTGCGTTTCAGGAATATATGACTAAGTACATAAAAGTGAAGGATTTGAGCTAAAATGATAGAAGAATGGAGAAGAAAAGTTGAAGGAAAATAGAGAAATCAGAATCCAAGACAACTTTCTTTCTCCTCGGTTTTCTTCATGTTCCATCTATAATTTGGAAATGTTGTCAAACATGAAAGTTTTGTAGATCTTTTTGTATCTTCACGTGGACAGCTGATTCGTTGAATTCTGAGATTGTTTGAGAAAGTTATAACCAATGCAATTCGATCGCCAGAAGCAGAAAAAAGAAAGAAACAAAAATCCTGAAGAGGCGATAGTTCGCCTATACACTGAAGATCGATCTCTACGGTCCAGAATGTAAAAAAAAATTAAAAAAATTATGCTTCTACAGATCGATCGGTAACCGGATATTTGAAAAAAAATATCTTTTAAAGCTTGTTTCCAACAAGAAGCTACCAAGTCAATCATTCACTATATTATTTGGCACGAAAATCAGACTTTTACCCTAGGATTTAGCCTCCATCCATCTTCCATCTCACCACATCCACCATCCACCATACCTTCATCCTAGGGTTTTGGAACAACTCCAACAATACGATCGAGAAGGAAGCAAGAGAAGGAGCGAGGATCTATAACCGGAGTCGACGCTTGGAGTTTATTCTTGTCTTTTGAATTTTTATTTTGATTTATTTTTGATTATTCATGCTTAGGTTTGATTTTGCATTCTACTATATGATGAACTAAATTTATTTATCGAGGCTAGGCTACCCTTTGTTTTGAACTACGATTGATGATTGTTTATTGATCTGAATCCTTATAATTTTTTGTGTACTGTTTTATGATTTAATGCTTTTGAGGGATTAATAATCCAAAGCTAGAAATTTCTCACCGATCTTAATTCAATATTGAGTTGTTTAAATAAGTACACGAGAGTGATTTACTACAATTTGATATTAGATTTAATATAGCACGAGAGAGTATATTAGATAACTTTGAAGAACTCGTTTCCTTAGAAATATTTGGATTTTCAATCGAGAATTATAGAAGATTGCATTGGTGAGCCGATGTCTTGACAATGTTCTCTAGCGGAATTTTTTATTATTATTTTTATTGACATGGTTGGATTAATAATTAATTAGTTGCTTAGTATTTTATTTAATTCATATTCGTAGGTTTATATATAGTTAAAGCGTCTTATTGGTACTTACAGTTAGTCCATGGGGTACTACACTCTTACTTCTTATTACTATACTAAAACTTGACACCGTGCACTTGTGGTATATTCGCACATTGATTTTAAATTAATAATAAAGTTTGTGTTAAAGAAAAGTGCGATCAAGTTTTGGCGCCTTTGTCAGGAACTAACTTTAATAATATCATATGAGATTCTTGGACTATAATTTAACAATTTATTTTAATATTATTTTTGAAAAAAAATATTTATTTATATTTTATTGTTTGTTTTTTGTGCTGAGGTACTTGTGATATTCCATCAACAAGTCTTCACAAGCTTTGTCCAACAACCTTCATAGCAATTTTATGCAGCGTATGAGAGATTCAACAATTTGGCAAACCACTTTTTGGTATCATAATTTTTGAACTATACTCTTCTTCTGCAATTTTTCTACAATGGATTGGATGAAAGAGACACAATGATGAGTATTTAGTGGATCTTTGACAACTGGGAGTCATCTTTTTGATAAAGATGAAAACAGTGTATTGCACCTATTCAATTATATGACGGACTTCGACCACCATTGGCATTGGGATCCTTCATTACAAGGTTGGAGCCACCAATACCCGCCAGAGCCTCAATATCCTCATGATACACCCCAACCATTTAAACATCGCGAAAAGAAGAGAGATAGTTCTGCAAACATCACAACTCAGTTAGATGATACCATAATAAGATTCATAGCATCATGTGAGAGCAATATGGAATCGACGCAACTAAATTTATTTATCGAGGCTAGGCAACCCTTTGTTTTGAACCTACGATTTGATGATTATTTATTTGATTGAATCCTTATAATTTTTTGTATGTTCTATGATTTTAATGCTTTTGAGGGATTGATCATCTTTGAATGACGTTAGTATCGTAATTGAGATCGATAGATGATTTTGTGATACGGAATGAATAACTTATACCGTGGTTTTCAGACGGAGATCGAGAGATGAAGTCAAATACATGTGTGATAGACATGGATATCTAGTAATCAAAAGCTAGAAATTTTCACCGATCTTAATTCAATATTGAGTTGTTAAATAAGTACACGAGAGTGACTTACTACAAATTGATATTAGATTTAATATAGCACGAGAGAGTATATTAGATAACTTTGAAGAACTCGTTTCCTTAGAAATATTTGGATTTTCAATCGAGTATTATAGGAGATTGCATTGGTGAGCCGATGTCTTGACAATATTTTTTAGCGGAATTTTTTTTTTATTGACTTGGTTGGATTAATAATTAATTTAGTTGCTTAGTATTTTATTTAATTCATATTCGTAGGTTTATATAGTTAAAGCGTCTTATTTGGTACTTACAGTTAGTCCATGTGGGTACTACACTCTTACTTCTTATTACTATACTAAAACTTGACACGTGCACTTGTGGTATATTCGCACATTGATTTTAAATTGATAATAAAGTTTGTGTTAAAGAAAAGTGCGATCAAGTTTTTGGCGCCTTTATCAGGAACTAACTTTAGTAATATCATATGAGATTCTTGGACTGTAATTTAACAATTTATTTTATATTATTTTTGAAAAAAAAAATAATTATATTTATATATTGTTTGTTTTGTTTCTGCGAGGTACTTGTGATGTTCCATCAACAAGTCTTCACAAGCTTTGTCCAACAACCTTCATAGCAATTTTATGCAGCGTAGGAGAGATTCAACAATTTGGCAAACCACTTTTTGGTATCATAATTTTTGCTCTGCAATTTTTCTACAATGGATTGGATGAAGAGACACAATGATGAGTATTTAGTGGAGCTTTGACAACTGGGAGTCATCTTTTTGATAAAGATGAAAACAGTGTATTGCACCTATTCAATGATATGACGGACTTCGACCACCATTGGCATTGGGATCCTTCATTACAAGGTTGGAGCCACCAATACCCGCCAGAGCCTCACTATCCTCATGATACACCCCCAACCATTTGAACATCGCGAAAAGAAGAGAGATAGTTCTGCAAACATCACAACTCAGTTAGATGATACCATAATAAGATTCATAGCATCATGTGAGAGCAATATGGAGAGCCAACCAACTCTATACGTCACCTGGAGCAGCAATTAGCGATCCTTATGGAAACGATTTCAACGAGCTGCCAAGAGGATGAGACGAGATCTACAAATGAAAGTGTGAAGAATCCAGTTTGGTTACATGATGATGACCACTCCACCGACCAAGTTTTGGGGAGTGATCTTACTCATGAAGAAGATTCAAGGGAACTTGAGCCTCCCCAAATGACTGAGCCTACTTTAGAAAAGTTATCCGAGGAGTTTCCATGTGAAGATGAGCCAAGTGTGATGTTGGAGGAGATTTTCGATGAGATTGAGGAGCACCCATCAATGAAGACGTGTTCTATGCCTTATGTTGATCCATTCTTGCCATCGATGCCAACTTCACCATACTACGCCCTCCACATGATGAAGCCAAGCCATGAATCCTTTTCTCATGCATACCATTTCAAGACGAGTTTTGTTGGAGCGACGAGCTTACACTGTAGGCATCTTGCCAAGCTTGAGGGCATACTAAATCAAGACCCATTTGTTGTATCATCATTATATTACTACGGACGGCAGACGCTCTTTGATGGTTACTTCTGATGGTCAAGCCGATGACTGAAAATCAGCGCGATCGATCGCCAGGCACTACTCGATCGATCTCCGATGTCAGAAAAATTTGTGTGAGTTAAAGAGCACTCAGCTATCTATCGCCACATTTTCAGCGATCGATCGCCCGTCGCGAAAATTCGAGAATGGATGATTTTTGAAGAGTTTGTGTTCCACAAGATTGTGGGTTCCTCCTCCACAATATAAAGGACTTGATGCAAGTTTTGGTGCCTTTTCCGGGAAAGGAACTAACTTTAATATCATACGAGATTCTTTGATCGTAATTTAACAATTTATTTAATATTATTTTTGAAAAAAAAATAATTATATTTATATTTTATTGTTTTGTTTCCTTGCGAGGTACTTTGATGTTCCATCAACAAGTCTTCACAAGCTTTGCCCAACAACCTTCATAGAAATTATTTGTGCGTGGGAGAGATTCAACAATTTGGCGCCGTCCTTAAGTGTGGCATAAAAAAACCAAGATTTGATTTTTTATTTCGTGAGGATTTATATTATTTGATTCCAATTCCTAAAAATATAAAATCAAAACTAAAAATCGTACGGAACCCACACCAAAATCGTGGACCCATCTGAAAATTTTGAAGTTCACGATGTACTTAGGGCGGTAATTAAATTTATTAATTTACATAAATTATGTCCAACTCCTCCTACTTTTTTTTTTTTTCTTCTGTTTGGAATGGAAAATCTGATTTTGGAATCATAATTTGATAGTTCAAACTTTGACTAATGACTAAGATATATTAACAAGACTGTATGAAATTAATGTGATTTTCTAAAATTGTTGGTAATGTATAGAAGTAATCCCCATTCATTGTTTTGAAAACCGGACCACACCGGTCAATTCAACCGATGATCGGTGTTTAATCCGGTTAACTTGATTCTCTAAAACCACCACCCTGCTAAAAAAATCGGTGCAAACAGTGAACCGGTCAACCAATGAACCGGCCGGTTTCCCCATTTTATTTTTTAAAAAATTAATAAAATATATTATATATAAATTATTGATTTTAAAATAATTATAAAATAATATTATGTATGTCTAAATGTGTCTTGGTCACCCCAAAAAAAATGTTATTTTTTAATGAAAATATTTATTTTTAAAAAAAAAAATTGTACCTTTACTTTAAAAAAAAAAATATTTGCCCCCCAAATTTATTTTTTACACTTTAAATATTATCAAAAGAAAATTTCGTCCCCCAAAAATTATTTTTTGGATCCATCCCTGCCTGTAACAAGTAAAGATATATGTTCAGTTCGGTTTTGAAACACCGCCCTATTTGTAAGGGGATCCATCCCTGCCTGCAACTAGTAAAGATATATGTTCGATTCGGTTTTAAAAACACCGCCCTATTTGTAAGGGGGAAAGGGAGAAATATTTAAGTGATATCAAATATTATCTCACTTTCAAAATAAAAATTAAATTAAGACCTTTATTTTCAAACACGTGCATTGACTTGAACAGGAACCCAAACCTAACGTTTGCTAGGTGTGGAGCCATGCAGTAGATCAAATAAGTTCGATTCGCGAGCGGATATGGATGTGGATGCGTGGGCGCGTCAATTTTTAAAAAAATTGAGTGCGGGTGCGCCTTAATTCGCCTAAAATAAATAAATAAATAATATATATAATAATATATATATATAATATATATATATATTACACACTGATGAAATGAAGTTAAACATACATAATATACATCATATTTAACAAACTTACATCATTATTATATTATTTACAAATTTATAATATGAAGTTCTTAACAACTTTGATGTTTGCAGCTTTACCATTCTCAAAAGCTTACACTGTAGGCATCTTGCCAAGCTTGAGGGCATACTGAATCAAGACCCCCAGTTGTATCATATGATACTTACTACGGACGGCAGCCGCTTTTTGATGGTTGCTTCTGATGGTCAAGCCGATGACTGGAAATCAGCGGGATCGATCGCCAGGCACTACACGATCGATTGCCGATGGCAGAAAAATTGTGTGATTTAAAGAGCACTCAACTATCAATCGCCACATTTTCAGCGATCGATCGCCCGTCGCGAAAAATTCGAGAATGGATGATTTTTGAAGAGTTTGTGTTCCACAAGATTGTGGGTTCCTCCTCCACAATATAAAGGACTTGATGCAAGTTTTTGGCGCCTTTGCCGGGAATTAACTTTAGCAATATCATACGAGATTTTTTTACTGTAATTAACAATTTATTTTAATATTTTTTGAAAAAAAAATAATTATATTTATATTTTATTGTTTTGTTTTTGTTTTTTTAGTTCTTCATGTTCCATCAACAAGTCTTCCAAGCTTTGCCCAACATTCATAGCAATTCTATGCTGCGTGGAGAGATTCAACATTTGGCAACCACTTTTTGGTATCATAATTTTTGAACTATACTCTTCTTCTGCAATTTTTCTACAATGGATTGGATGAAGAGACACAATGATGAGTATTTAGTGGAGCTTTGACAACTGGGAGTCATCTTTTTGATAAAGATGAAAACAATGTATTGCACCTATTCAATGATATGACGGACTTCGACCACCATTGGCATTGGGATCCTTCATTACAAGGTTGGAGCCACCAATACCGGCCAGAGCCTCACTATCCTCATGATACACCCCAACCATTTGAACATCGCGAAAAGAAGAGAGATAGTTCTGCAAACATCACAACTCAGTTAGATGATATCATAATAAGATTCATAGCATCATGTGAGAGCAATATGGAGAGCCAACCAACTCTATACGTCACCTGGAGCAGCAAGTAGCGATCCTTATGTAACAATTTCAACGATCTGCCAAGAGGATGATGAGAGAGATCTAAAATGAAAGAGTGAAGAATCCAGTTTGGTTACATGATGATGACCACTCCACCGACCAAGTTTTGGGAGTGATCTTACTCATGAAGAAGATTCAAGGGAACTTGAGCCTCCCCAAATGACTGAGCCTACTTTAGAAAAGTTATCCGAGAGTTCCCATGTGAAGATGAGCCAAGTGTGATGTTGGAGGAGATTTTCGATGAGATTGAG